>JAKRZM010001341.1:716451-938662 GCA_036379175.1 Heliconius cydno galanthus | reverse complement strand
TACGAAAGTAAACATCTGTCCAAATTCCACGTTTCTACGCACAGCGGTTACGGCTGTGCGTGCGTCTTACCTCAGTCAGTGAGGACAAGTCCTTTTATATATATAGAAGATAATAACACATGAATTAAAACTTACTACCTCTTTTTACAAAAATTGTGTGGACGGAGGACGGATTTGGCATAGTTATGTTTATATAGGGAAGTCTGTTTCTCATAGACAAAATGTGTGTGAGAGAGAGAGAGAGAGATAAACTATACAAATATAACATATTGCTGCAAACATAACATACATATCTGTGTGAGAGTGTAGGTAAAATAAAGTGACTATGTAAGCAAGATATGTAAAATATCCTCTGTGGGAGTGAAATGGAAGATATAAGACATAACGTGTTTGTGCGAGACAGAGCATGTAAATAGACGGAAAATAAAATAAAATAGAATAGGAAGCAAATATATTTACAATAAAAGATAAACAGCTTTACAGTGAAACGGTTAAACTTTGGAACTTCATATTTTTATTTTTTTATATGACGATAAAGTATCCATCATATATTTTAATTTATTGAATATATACAAACCGTTGTTAATTCTATCCCATCTGTCCTTCATAACGTCGAGCTGTTTCCTCACAATCTCTTGGTCCACGTCGCAAGCTGAGATGAAGGTCTCTCCTAGAGTGCGGTTGTTCTCATATTCACCAGATCTACAGAAAATTAAATTATCCTTAATATTATACAGATTAAAAATAAACTAACAATACTTGTCCAATTATGTTAATCGGCAAAATTAATTAATTTAAAAAAAAAATAATTTTCAATAAAAATTACAATGTTAATAATAAAATTTTGAGGCCGTCGTGGAGTAGGGGCTATCAACATAAGAATTGGGGGATCAATTTCCACTCGGGGAACGAAATATTAAATTTATTTTATTTTCATTTCCTATTCCTTTCATTCATTCCTAACAAGGCAAAGCAAGGCGTTGAGTACGGTTCTTAAAAACGCAATGCCTCAAAAATTCGGCAGAAAAAAAGGGGGGTCGGATGTGGTAATGGGAGTGTCTTAACACTAGGTTCCCTCTGAAATGGAATTGAATGCATCATTTGAATAATTTCGATGTTACCCACTGGATCTGCAATCAGAATTACATAAGCACTAAAAGTGTGTAATGTGTCATAAAGGACTCTAACCTATCTCCATTTGACCACGTGTGCAAAGCCACAAACTATATTACAATAATAATTGTGTACAACAAAACCTCACCTCTTCCAAACATCATTTCTAATCTGTTGTAATTCCCTCAACTGTTTTTCCACATCCTTCTTGGTGAACACAACTGGAGGTAGTTTATTCAATCTGTCCTCAGCGTCCGACAGCCACGGGACGAAAGACTCTTGAGCTTTAGTATATTTACGGCAATGTTCCTGATTAAAGAAATAGGAAATGATAAAAATATATTTTTTTGAAAATAATCAAGTAACTTTTTAGTTCACTAATTAAACCACTATAATAAATATATTTAGTTTTTCTTTGCAGTATACTACATTATTAATATTTATTTAAACAGTTTAAATAACATAATAAAGACATTAGTTGTTTTTTCAAAAATATAAATAAAAAAATAAAACCCCCATAAAAGTACAAATATCAAATAAAAAGAAATGAATTCTCACCATAGCTGTTTGCAAACGTGTGTATCTATCGACGGTTTCCCGCTTTAGTTTATCCCATTGCGTTTGTATCCTGTCCAAGTCTTTGCGGAGACCTTGGAACGCTGGTTTCTTTTCCATTTCACGGCCTAATCAAAAAAATATATAAATTACGTTTTCTTCTCGAATTATCTATATATATTAGAGTCAAATTATAGAGTCCATAAAATGTAACATAAATAGACAAATTACTCTTTTCCGTAGTATGTTGAAATCAAATGCATCTATTTGATATAAACATTATAGCTTTAAAATGCACAGTTTTAAAACATTTTTTATAATTCAAAATAAAATACGATTCAATGATTTTATATAAAATTTATATTTGACAATACCTATGTACACTTTAACGATTTACATAAAAACAACAAGTTCATAAAAAAAATCTTAATTTTTTCATACCTTTATCCAATAACATAATAATTTCATGTTCCCTCTGCGTGAGGTCGCGGTACAGTGGCTCGTGTTTTGCCACCTGTTGTTGTAACTTGTTCTTATCCGCTGATACCTGTAACCGTCCCGGTAGTGACGACAATTCGGATTGTAACCATCCTAGAGTACGGGATACGGTCTCTTCGAGATTACGTCCGTCCCTGGAAAATGAAAGTAAGTTAATACAAATGTACTGGCGGTTATTTGTAATTTATCGATAAAGAGTTAATGGAGATATTTCTCTCGTAATCTACAAATTTTTGTCTAGCTGAAATGTTTTATCGGCAGGTCGGCAATTCTCATAATTTAGCCAACACGTTTGCTTGCCAGGCTATAAGACCAAAGACCAAAGATTATTACCTTTTAACTTATACTTTATTTCTTCTGTAATAATTAACATTGGACTTTAGGAGCAAAATGACATATATATTTTTTATACCTCAATGATATGTTCCCAAAACAATCCTTATACAGTTAAACAGACAACAACTTACACCTAACGAAATAAACGAAACCCAAAAGTAAACAAAAAAAACTAAAACTAAATAAAAAAAACTAAAACTGAACAATACTCACTTAATAGCCCCTTCGATCTCAGCTTTGATCATATCCAGTTTCCTCTGCACCACGTCGTACTGCCTGGCCACAGCTGCCAGCTGTCCCTGCACGTGGTGCGCGTCGTGGCGCGCACCGGCCGCTGTCAGCACCGACGCGAGAGTCGAACCTGCTGCCTCCAAGTCCGCCAGGAGTGGACGCTGACCTTCTAGTTGACGTTCTAGGTTCTGTAGAAATCATAATATAAATCAACTTCACGCTATATCCCACAGACAGCAATGTAGGCAGAGGGAACATAGTGTTAAGACACTCCATTCCCCACTTTTCGTCGAATTTTCGAAGGCATTGCGTGTTGAGTGGCGGAACTCAACGTTGCGCTGTTGCCTCGACACCAGAGTGAATAAATGGAAATATAAATTTTAATTAAATATTTCATTTCCTGGAGTGGGAATCGAACCCACGACCTGTGGGTTTACAGTCATACTTTGTGCCCCTACGCTACACCACGGCTGGCATAATACATATAACTAAATCATATATTTTATGATTCAAGCTATAGCTATAGGTTTCTGCCGGAACTTTTGTGTTAAGATAGTCTGTGATCCTTTTCGCTCAACTTTCGAGATATCACAAGTTGAATGAGAGTGCTAAAAATCCCTAGAATTAAAACACTTCGTTTCTATTTTCGCCCCATTTCCAACTAATGCTTAGAACTAAATGTAAGCTATTACTATAAACATAATCCCACATTACCTCAACTTCCCTAATCTGATCAGCGGGTTCTCCATTGCTAGCGACATCGTCCAACTTATCAGATATAGCGTGTAATGCATTCTTTAGCCTTGCGAGACCCGCGTCGAGTTCCCGAGATGTGTCGGCAGCCGCTCCTAGACTGTCTGCGCGTTGTTCTAACCTGTTTGTAAAAATGTTATATTGATATTGGTGTTTCTCTTTATTTTATATTGAATGTTGGTATTGGCTGTCTCCTTATTTTATACTTTATTTATTATACTTTATTACATTAGTGTAATAACAATTAATGTCCTGCTTTTTTTACTTCAAGCTGTATCCCTCATATAGCAAGATAGCTCGAAGAAAACCTAGTATTAAGACAACAAGAACAATTTTCGAGACGAAACATTACGTGTCAAGTGACAAAATTATTTTTATGTTGTTACCAAAGCAAGGAATTGAAAATAATTCGTTCCCCTAGTGAGAATCAAACCCACAACCGTTGCTTTTTACAGTCAAAAATTGTTCCATTGCAATAGTACATCATATTACAACTACATATAATCACGACAGCCATAAAACATATTCCCAATAAAAAAATCCCAAAAAAAAACTAACTGTGTAAGCAGATCATTCCATTTATCTTGAACGACTTGTAATTTCTGTCGCAATTTGTTAGCATCTTGATCTTTTTCTGGCAAACGTTGTAACACTGTATGTGCGACTTCTTCTAAGTGAGTTAGTTGAGGCTGCTGGCTTCTGAACTCCTCGCGGAGGACTTGGACCTGGTGAAAAGGTAAAATTTAGATTTAGTTTTTTTACTTCACGCTTTACTCCGCACCGCTTTGTATATTTGGTCCAATTGATTAGTATTTTATGTAAATAACATTAAAAATTTTATTTACATAAAATACAATATAATTTTCAATATTACAAATTTTACAATTTCATTAATAGCAAATGTATGTGTTATACACTTAATTAATAAACCATAAATTCAATCTCCCTTACCTGTTGTACTTGGCCGGTGTACATTTTTAAATGTTATTTACATAAAATACAGTATAATTTTCAATATTACAAATTTTACAATTTCATTAATAGCAAATGTATGTGTTATACACTTAATTAATAAACTATAAATTCAATCTCCCTTACCTGTTGTACTTGCGTATGAACGACTCTGGAGTCAGATGAGATAGGTCCTAAAGCACTCAACATACGTTCCTTAGAGCCTAGCCACAATGTGAGGCTGCTGTGAGTATCGTGGAAATCTTTCATCTCTTCCATTACACGGATCCTGTTGGAAGAAAGAAAATTAGAAGTATACAAACAAGTTAGTATATCTAACTTGTTTTTCTCAATTATAGATTTTGCTGGTTGGCTAAAAATCTCAATGAGAAATGAAAACAATTAAAGTATAAAATTTCTGCCGTTCAAATCTATAACCACTGTATACTTTATAGTGTGGTGATGTTTCATTGCCTTATTACTTAAATTATATTTTTAAATTTAATCATATGCAACACAATTTTATTTTTTTTTTTTCATCAGCCTATCGCCGTCCACTGCTGAACGTAGGCCTCCCTCATCAAGCGTCAACCATCCCGGTCTTGGGCTTCTCGCATCCATCCGGTGCCAGCCACCTTCTTTAAATCGTCCATCCACCGTGCTGCAGGGCGTCCTACTCTACGCTTGCCTAAGCGCGGTCTCCACTCGAGCACGTATCGGCTCCATCGACCGTCGGTACGTCTGGCCATGTCTCCAGACAATTTTAATATTCTTTTTTAAATTATTAAAGTGCGTATTAACAGAGCAATCTAAATTCGTTTCTCCTTTACAAATATAAACATAAGAAACCTAGTCAAATATCCATTTTTTATTTTTGTTACGAACAAAATATGATCAGATCAAACCATATCAGAAAGAATAAAAACAAAAATCCCAAGTTTAAATCAAAAATACATTATAACAATACATTTACAACATAATTACAGTAGGGCAGACGCACCACGAGTTGGCCGCACCGCGCAAATTTGATTTTAGGACTTTTATAATCTTTTATTTCTTCTCAAATATAAAATGTGCCAAAATACAGAAAGTGGCCACAACACATATAACCAAACCAAGAAATAAAATATTTAAAAATTCCTTACTTATCCTTAAACGCATCGTGCAGTGCTTTCCACCTAGCAGCCACTTCTTCACTCTCATCGTGTAATCTGTCGGCTCCTTCCACTGTTTGTTTGCGACGGAGAAGCTCACGAACCTGTTTACAAAATACATATTTAAATTTCATAACTATACAACTCCACCTCAAAAAAAACTATTTCCCTTCTCTTTTAGTACCACAACTCAAAATTTTAAACGTTTTAAATGTAAATATACCGTGAATCAAATCAATCAAATCATTTCGATGTAAATATTTTTGTTCAATAACTAGCAATTATAAACTGGGTGTCTATGATAATCAGTTAGAATGAAAACTCATATCAAAATCATGAATTAAAATAGTCTCAAGCCGAAATTAGTGATTTGTCACTCCAAAACTAGTCATTCAAATACTTAGTGATTATTCACTAAACTTCAAATAAACGAGACTAGTAAGTAATACATTGTTATTTTAAATGAAAACATATATTCCTTATGACAATCAAATACACACTTCTCATGTGATTTCGTTAATTTTTTTCCTTACCTGTGTTTTAGTAGAATCTAATATGCTCTGTTTTTCATACATTTCTTCAAGAGCTGCTCTAGCTTGTTTGATCGTTTTATCAGCTTCTTCTTTCGTATTAGGAATGGACTCTTTTGGTAATTGTCTTTGGACCTATAAATATTAAAAAAATGTTTAAAATATAGTATTTCTAGTTTTTAAGAAAATATTTGTATAGTTTATTTTTACAATAACCGAATCAGATCTATAAAACAAAATGGTGGAATTTTAAAATTCAAAGTTGTTTAATACTTATTACTATAATTAAAAATATATTTTAATGCTTTTGACATTAATTGTCATTTTTTTTATTTACATAAATAACACACTCTTCAACACAAATAAACGTAAATATATTCCGAATGGATAATAAACCCGCAATGTCATCATAGGGCTAAATTACCTATTAAAAGCGACCATAAGAGTCAACATACCTTATCCAAGAAAATATTAAGAGATCGGAAGCTGTCCAAATATTTCTTGACTTCCTCCCTAACAGTGTCGATTTCTGTTTGTCTGTCTGCCAGTTTTGTTCCGAGTAGCTCGTATCTGTTGTTGATATCCGATATTTGTTGTTGTACTGGTGATAGTTCTGTAATAGATATGTATATTTTATATATTTATAATTTAATTTTCCACTGTGTCTCATATTTTTAAAACATAAAAAGAATAATAATTTCATTCTATAAACACAAAATAATAACGTTTAACGTTCATCAGGCTTAATGCGGTCAAATGAAATAGGTTTGCGATTTCAGTATTTAAAAAACCTACCATCCAAATGGAATCCATCTTGGCTGGATCTTCTAGAAGAGAATCCTGATGACGCTGATGCCGATGCTGGACTAACTAGCGCCCTAACCTTGCCCGGGGATGGGGAACGACCATCTGTACGACCTGTGTGGGAAAAGGATTTTTAATTAGGGCTTCATATAAGTTACAATACACATATTATATTATATGTTTACGCTATTTGTTGTTGGATTAGTCTTGACGGCGCGGGGGCTTACGCAGTCGAGTTTTAAATTTTTTGTTATTACTTTCCATATTTTTAAATGATTATTTCTTTATTTTGAATATTATTAAAATATATTACTTACTTGGTGTTTGTCTCTTAGTAGGGCTGTATAGCTGTCGTTTACGATGTGGACTGTCGGCGCGTTCCCCGCGAGTTAACGCATCATATATTGCAGCTGCTTCGTTCACCTAAAAAAATATAGTATTGGTTTTATATATTGTATTATGATATTTATATATATAAAAGAAAATATATATTTTTTTATTCTAAGTGTGCAATAATATAAAGCAAAGCGGGGAAATGAAAATTATTAAATTTAATCTTTCCCCTTAATGAAAATCGAACTCACAACCACCTTTACAAACAAATGATTTTTCTTTTATTAAAACTTCTATATGCAGTAACAACAAATAATAAACATTACCTTATCAATATTAACAGAGAAGTCTCTATATTCTTTAGCGAGCGGTCTCAGTTCATCTTGTTGATGTTTGATTACTTCCAAATCAACTGCAACGGGACGCAAATGTGCGACACGATTCTCCATGCTTTGTAACCACTCTAGGACCTAAAAATAATGAAAATAGGAATATAGAATAAAATATACATTATACATTTTATATAATATTTACAAATATTTTTATGTTTTAGTCGAATTTGGAACACCTCTCATAGAATCACCAGCAGCACCTATAATTTTAAATGCATATTTGTTTGGCCTCACTCTGCATTTCGCACATAACAAGGTAGGTAGAAGGAACCTAGTGATAAGACACCCCGCTTTCAACGCATCGCCCAATTTTTCAAGACATTGTCGGGGGTAATGAACCCACTATACTGTATTTCTTGTTTACACTCACTCATAACTATTATAACTAAACTACAATGGCGTCATATAATATAATAAAAAAGTATTGGCTATTTTAAATAAAATATATAAAATAAACATTACCTGTACTCTCAATGATTCATATTGGTTAAGCTGATCTGCTTTTTGTTTGGAAAGTTTCTGCCTCTCTTCCAACGTCACGTTGAAATCGCGCCATTGGTTTTCAATAGCCTGTAAAGATTTAAATTATTTACAAACATATTTTTATTAATTACAAGCAGCGTACAAGTAGCGAACAAACGTCGCGTTTACAGTCGCACGCTTGTGTTCCTGCCACAATACGCTCCAAAATTTTTTATACTACTAAATTATTAATACATTTATTACACTTACTACTTTTTAATTATTTAACGAAAAATAATTTTACTTTCATAAGCTGTACTTGATTATAAGAGCTTGTCCGTTTTATTTTTCCTATTACTTGTATTTTTGTGTGCAATAAAGATTTTTTTACTCTATAGCCTTTTCATTTATTTATAGATATACAAAATAAAATTTTGATAAAATTAGTTATAATTTTACCTTCATTCTATCACGTACGACGTGCGTGTCGGTGACATCTTTCTTCGAGATCAACTGTTTTCCATTTCTAAGACATTCTTCGAGCAATGGCATTTGCTTATCCCTAGAATAAATAGGTTAATTTATTGTCAAATAAAAAAAATAACTAAAATAATTTAGTATTATTTAAATTATTATTATTATTATTATTACTTCTACACTGACTTAAAAAATACCCACCTAGCATTAACCAAGTCAGACAGCCTCAGTCTATCGTCGCGCACGTCCGCCATGTCTAATAGTTGCGCGTGCGCCGCCTCGAGAGCGGACACTTGTTGCGTGAACTGTAATAGCTCTAGCGACACCTCCTCGAGCTGTTGGTTGCGTTTGATAGAGCGCTCTAGCTGTTTCTCGTATCTGGGGGATTGAAAGTTTCGTTGTTGATTTGCTATAGATTTGGTCTCTTTTTTGAAATTATTGCAATTGAGGATATGCATCGCGCTTTGTTTTTGTGTGTCTCGTATTGGATTAATTAAAAAAAAATCAAATACCTATTATAAATATCCTCAACCCGTTGTTCCAATTTCTTAGCAATTCTAACATTACTGGGTGTTAAAGCGGCATCTCGGGCCGATGATAACAACTTATTCAGTGTTGGTCTTCTCGCTTCTAACTCGGAATGACTAAGCCTTTGCTCCCGGATTTGTTCGTCAAGACGTTCCCGGATTAGGGACGCTGGTTTCTGTTGGTTCCTGAGAAGAATAGAGAAAAAATTATTTATAAAATCTACTAGAGAAAATAAATTATCAAACATTTATCATTTTGATTTTATATTATATCTACATAAATTTCTAGCATTGTATGTAGAAAAGAAAAAGAAAGAAGACCTTTAATATAAAATACTTCATATCCATGTCTTATGTCTTCTCATGATAACTGTGTCATATCAACATATTGAACCAACGTGTTGACATTTATTAAAACATAACTGACAAAACAAAATTCTACATCAATTTATAAATTATACTACAACTTACTTAAAACCACTTTCAACAGCCGTCAGCCACTGCCCTTGTGTTTCGGCCGCATCTTGCAATCCCTGGCACTGCAGTAACGCGGCTTCTAATTCAGCACAACGGGATCCGACGGCCGAACTCAATTCATTGTAACGTTCGGAAAGTTCTAAAACCGGCACTTCGAGCTGTCTTATTTCCGAGGGTGTCAGGTTGCCTTCTAGTGATTTAACAAGTTGGTCGCATGCCTGGGAAAAGTAACAAAAAATGGTTTTAACGTTACGATAATCCGACTATTTAGTTGAATGAACAATTCTGGCCAAATTGGTATATATTCTTATCAACTTACATCTCTAGCATTATCAATGAGCCTTCCCTGAGCCAACACATCAGTGTGGAGGGATTTAGCCCTGGCGAGTTGGGACTCTACTGCTCTGGGTTCACCACCCACCGCTTCTGATATTACTGCCCGGACTTGAGGTTCAACCTGGAGGAAAGTGAACTTTATTGTTATGTGTATAAGATTTAAGTTTATATGTCAATATCATCTTGTAAGATTCAATGTGAGGGAAAATTAGGTTTATTATTAGGTATATAAGATTAATTTTTCCATTTCTTTTGTTTGTCACTGGTATATTACATATTCCTAGCACAGATAACCTTAGAACAGATCACTCTGCCACTCTTTTCTCCACACATTGTTTACATACGGGACAACTTTGAAACTGTTTATCTCATTAAAAAAATAAAAAAAAATAGTGTAAAATCACAACCAACACGTCTACCACCATTTCTTCAATACAATTATAAGATAAAAAAATAAATTAAAGAAACATACCGTTTGCATCCATCTTTGAGCTCTTTGCAACGCTTCCCTATATCTCGCAGACCCGTCATTAGCCGTTCTCAGTCTATCTAAGAGTCTCTGAGCTCTATTGGCTAAGTCTGAATGCCTCCTTCTCGCTAAGGCTGCATGCTCTCTAACTAGACTGTCCGCCGGTGGAACGATGTGGGACAGACGAGCTGGTAATGTTGTACGATAGTCGTTGAGGATTGATAGGAATTCCTGCAAAATTGGGTAAAATTTAAGAAATTACTTTAATTTGTGTGTAAATGACAGTTGTTTTTAAGTTTAAATTTTATTTACGTAACAAAATGACTTTTTTAAGTATCATTATAAATAAAACGAAAAATTGTGATTAATGTCACGAAAGGTAAGTCTTTAGGTTCTTAAATATAGTTTAGAAATACTTTAATTTATTATCAATACTTAATAAGCACCTTGCTCTCATCCACAAATTTCTGAGCGGCCATAGTAATAAATCTAAGATCGGCTTGATGAGCGATCACGTCGGATACGAACTCTCGTACATCGTCGCTTTGACCGCTTAAATGTTCCACTTTAGATAACGCCACTTCCTTGTCTTCCAGAGTTCGGTATGCACTTTCCATCCAAGTGTTGAAAGTGTTCAATTCGTTCCTAAAAAAAATATTATTCATTTTACTTGATTATTATTGATTATTATTGATTTTACTTCCAGAATAAACCTAGTAATAAAATGCTCTATTCTATATTTTCTTATCAATTTATTGTTTGATACATGTTGTATTCGTTGTTGGTTAAATAATTTTTTCACTTCAGGCTTTATGCCTGGCAAGGCGGGCAATCATTTACAAATATTTACAGGTAAACATTTTAAAGGAACTAAAAATGGATCTAAAAATATTTTTTGTAAATAATGTACATCAGTACATACCAAAGTTCATTAAAAAAAAGTAAATAATATACATACGTGAATTTGCCAAGTTCGTCTCTGGCTGCAACTAGACGCCTGAGCATCCTGTCGCATTTCTCCATACATTTGTCACAGCGTTGTTTCAATTGCCTTACTCCGCGTTCAAGAGCAGCGACCTCAAATAAAAGTATAATTAGATTACTAATGTACATTTCTATTTGTAAGGTGATAATAAAATTTGAATATCCAGCAAAATATTAATAGGATATTTTTTGAGTTACTTATTAAAAAAATATTGAATATTTTTTTTCTACTGCTTATATATTATAACGCGCGCAGCTTCACTTGCTTATTAAGGGGTGAATTCTAATAAACCACGAAACATGTGTTTAATGAAATATTTTTAAGTCTAAATTCCAAATTTTATAAAAATCGGTGGCGATTTAAAGATTTTTCCATACAAACTTTCAACCCCTTATTTGCACCCTTAGAGGATGAATTCTAGAAAACCATGAAACACATGTTCAATTAAATATTTTAAAGAGTCTAAATTTCCAATTTTATAATAATCGGTGGCGTTTTAAAGATTTTTCCATACAAACTTACAACCCCTTATTTGCACCCTTAGGGGGAGAATTCTAGAAAACGATGAAACACGTGTTCAATTTAATACTTTTAAAAATCTAAATTTCAAATTTTATAAAAATCGGTGACGATTTAAAAAATTTTCCATACAAACTTTCAACCCCTATTTTACCCCTTTAGGGTTAAAATTTTTCAAAATCCCTTCTTAGTGGATGTCCAGATTACAAAAGCAAACATCTGTCCAAATTTCACGTTTCTACGCACAGCGGTTACGGCTGTGCGCGCGTCTTACCTCAGTCAGTGAGGACAAGTCCTTTTATATATATAGATAGATAGTTAATAAAATAAATTCGCAATTATATTGAAATTTAACACATTTTGTAACATACCTCATGAGGTGCCAGTACATCACTGCCTGACACTAGGAGCTGCTTGGCTTGATCTGCGCAAGCTGATACTTGGCGTTGGTGACTTTCGAGATCATCCTTAATAAGCTGAACGAAAAAATAGCATATTTACACATGGCCATAATTGTATTAATACATAAATATATTCTCTAATTAGTATAATTATGTAGTTTAACAGCAATCAATAGTATTACGTACCTTAAGTATGTTAATCTGGTTACGCAGTTCATCCATGTCTTCTTTAACGGCTTCCTGATTGGCCAAACGTTCTTCTACGACCGCGATCCATTCCAATAATTTTGATAGGGTCTCATCGCAAAGCCTGTATTTCTCTTCTACTGCTTGCTAAACATCGAAAGTTCAAGATAAGTCGCTTTGCCTCTAAGACGTGCCAAATTATTTACAATTTACAAGCCTGTTTTAGGCTTTAACGGTGCAATATCTAAATCTACACAACGATTTTTTCAAAACATCTACCTGGTGCTGTGACTTACTGTACATCGATAATAATTAATAACAACTAATGTAAATTTACAGTGCTCGTATTTTACAAATAGTGAGATATAACAAAGCACCATTACACGCTCTTGAAAATAATTTTGAATATTTAAATTATATGATATTTTACACATCTGAAAACTACTTAGCTGTCTAGCCAAGTGATTTGTAAAAACCTGAAAAACAAGCTTACACTACCGCTATGCATAGAAGCAAAGACAAAACCTGAAGTTTATAGATACGAAAGAGGCCAATTTACAAAGAGCGTGAAGATGACAACACAACCAGTCCAGATGTTGCGTAGAATACAATATAAACTAGTATAGGTGCAGAAAAGCGTTACATGCAAGCAGTGACACAATACAAACGTCAAAAATCAAATAAAGCTTTAAATTTTTGACATTTGCATGACATAAATCATAGAATTTAAAAATGATATCGATATCTCCAACAGTTATTTTGTATAAGTTAAATTTTTTATTAAGTAAGTTGTTAAAATAAGTAATATAAGACAAGAAGTACCTTTTGGGAAAAAATCTGAAATTCTAAAACAAACGATTTTTGTAAACGAAATATAATACAAGAGTATAGAGTAAGAATGTACATGTAAGACGATTATAGTATAAATCTGTTTTGAACGAATTTACATTTATTTAATTCGATGGTGAGATTTTACTTCATTTACTTAAAAAAACGTTGTAGCTTTTAAACTTATCACGTAAAACTATAGATCATGAAATAAGCTCTCACTGAATCGAATTTGTATTAAGATCATAATGAATTATCAATACTACCTTTGGTGTGTTTGTTTGTCGAAAATGTATTACCATTTGATATTTGTGAATGTTTGCGTCGCGAGTACCGCCGTACAATCGATATTGTAATAGCTTACAATCAATCATGCATTCCGAAATTTTGTGAGCACATTTCCAAGGAATGAGTATATCGGAACACAAAACTTAAAGAAAATGCCAAGTGATTTTGGAATTGGAGTATTTAAATGAACCAGCAGTCATAATTAGCTGGTTTTCAAATGAGGAAGCGAACGTACGAAAGCGAGAGGTCGACGACACAGGCCAGGACTTAGCGTCCCTTTCGACCTCTCTCATATAGAGTTCTTAGCACAATATGAATGGGGGTTAGGTAATTGGCGATACGGTGATGGTTCTTAATATCGTCGTTAATATGATCCCTCAAAGGCAAGCATTCACGATTTAGCTCAAAATGGCTCTTTAGCATCGCAGGCAACGGCTGGAAATAAAAAACAACATACATCGAGCCTCATTACAAAGTCGGTAAGCACATAATCACTCGTTTCACTGGATTTGACAGTTTTCATAAGCACTTTGTAGTTATTTATTTTATTATTAAAAATATTTTTTTGAGTATAGCATAAAAATGTAATTCAAATTCATATGAGGAAACTGTCAACTAGCGAAATGACCTAACTTAAGCATCTAGAAACATCACAAAATACTTAAAAAAAATACAAATTGTCTAAGAAACCGAAATAAAAGCTTATTTATCTAAATAATTATATTTTAAATGTCTGGTCGGAATCACGTGAATTAGATTTGAGTGTCCTAAAAATTATGATATTGAATGATGAAAATGTAATTTCGACCATCTAAGTAATCTATGTGCTGAACTACTTTTAAACGATGGCAAACTAAGCCGACTAAATGGATTGACTTAGTTATAGGTAATAATTAATTAATGTAAATTTCTTTAACTCAATCTCAAATTATGTTAAACTTTATCATATTGATAAAATTCTATACAATTTTGTTGAGCTAAGTTGCGCCTATAACCCAGTCATTGACTCAAGTCATGTGGGTGTCGTGCCATGCCAATGTTGTAAGCCAAACGCTTAGTTGTAATAGATTACCTACTAAGAGTGGAAATATAAGAAGTTCAAAGCAACACCTTTGCTTGTTTAAAGCACATA
Organism: Heliconius cydno galanthus; assembly: GCA_036379175.1. Taxonomy (NCBI): domain Eukaryota; kingdom Metazoa; phylum Arthropoda; class Insecta; order Lepidoptera; family Nymphalidae; genus Heliconius; species Heliconius cydno. The sequence goes on along the minus strand of JAKRZM010001341.1, from coordinate 923,925 downwards.
TTGTAAGATTAAAATTGTAACTTACCCTCGTTTCTGCTGGCAGCAAGTATCCCTTTTTAAGAGCTTTGACTAAATCGAGACTGATTCCTTTCTTCGGGTCTATCACCAATCTGCCTTCGACAGGATTTACAAACTGTTGTTCTATAGCTTGTACCAATGGCCATATCTTTCCAGATTCTGGTTCTTTTACTACCGTACTTGAAGGGTCGACAATGCCTCGTTGAATGGCTTCGCCCAATGTTAATCTCTTTCTATCTATCACACTAGTGGTAATGAAGGGATCATTTAACGCCCCCGTGGTAGGGTTATAAATTCCGAAATTCAGTGTCTCTATAAGTGTAAAGCTTTTCTTGGGCGTCATAAGAAGGCCATTTTCAATTGCAGCACTTAAAGTGTTGAGTTTAGAAGTCTCAGTATCTAAAATGTTACCCTTTTCAGCATCCATTAAACCTTTACGGAAAGCTTCAGGAAGTTTAACCAGTCGTTTTTTGAGATTATCTTTAATGAGCGCAGTGTCTGGGTCTATATAGCCCATTATGGCTGCGTCTTTAATTGTTAATACTTCATTGGATTGCGGATCAGTAAATCGAGCTGTACTTATATTTAGATGACCTTCTTCTATAGCTTGCTCAAACGTTAAAGGTTCTTTAACATAAACAATAAGACCGTTTTCAAAAGTAAAACAAAGCACGCGAGATCTGTTTTGAGGATCGAACAAACCTTTAGCATTATTGTCGATAATATTTTCCTTGATAGCTACTTTCAAAGGTATGTATTTGTTTTTATGGGGATCTTTTATAAGGGCCGTGTCAGGATTAATAAATTCATATTTTATCGCTTCATCTAATGTAAATTCTCGGAGCACTGGCTCCTTCGGTGCGGAATTATCTGATACGTAACGTCTAGACACTTTTTGCGAAGTCAAAGGTTGTATAATAGTAATTAGTAAGCCTTTGTCAAATGCGATATCTAAGCTATAAGTTTTCTTCGCTTTAGTATCTAAGACCCTACCTTTAGTGACATCGATATCACCTTCATGTATGGCATTTAATAGGGGTTTAAATTTATTTGTAGAACTGTCTTTAACTACTGTAAGGTCTGGGTTTAAGAGGTTTGATTCGATAGCTTTATTAAGATCTACAAATTCGTTAGTATTAGGATCTACAATTTTGCCATTGTCGGCTCTAAAAAGACCGTTCTTAATTATTTCTTCGAGACTTAGATTTTTCTTGGAAGTAACTATAAGACCCCGATGCTTAGCATCTAAAAAGTTAATTTGATTTCCATTAGGCAAAATATATACACTATTGTTTACATCGATAACTCCGCACTCTATTGCATCGATTAATTTCATATATTTACTTGATGGAATATGTTTAATGAGTGACATTTCGGGATTAATAAGTTCTTCTGAAATAGCGGATTTGAGAGTTATTTTTCTTTCACTAACAGGGTGAACAAACATTAGCTCCGTAATGTCATACATATTCATTGCTAGTGCATCATATAAAGAAAATCCAGCACTTTCTATATCCACTATGAGACCTAAATTCATAGCTTCAGAGAGAGGTATGTGAACATCAGATCCAGGCTCAATAAATTTACCATTTCTTTTATCAATTATTTCACTGCGGCAGCATTCTGATAATGTTAACGGTTTTTCTGATTTTTTATCAAAATAGCAAAGATATTTTGGACTAATAATAGACTTACGAATAGCTTCGTGTAAAGTTATTTTTCGCGTACTCAAAGGATCAATTATTTTACCTGTAGCATCATCATATAGACCTTGATGAAGTGCCCTCTGTAAACTTATAGGAGCTTTATTATCAACAAGTAAACCTATTTCAAAAGCTTTAGCTAAACTAATCTCTTCATTATCACTATTAATATTTTTTATTTTACTAGATTTATCGTCAATAACACCTGTCTCAATAGATTCTGATAGTGTAATTTTATCCCATTTACCAAGTCTATTGTCCTGAATGTGCACAGAATGTGGATCTACCAAATTCATTTTAATCGCCTCAGCAAGAGTGTATTTTTTGCCACTTTGCGGGTCCATAAATAAGCCTGTGATTTCGTTATATATACCCTTTTCTATAGCTTCCATAAGAGAAAGTGGTTTACGGACTTCTACTAATATACCTCTTTCAAACGCTTCACGGAAGTCTACTCTCTCATCTCCTAATATGATAGTTCCAGTTCTACCATCAACTATACCTTTATCAACAGCAAACTCAAATGGTATAACTTTGCCACCAACGTGCACCAAAGTTGATTGAGGATCTAACATACGCTTTCTTATTGCCCTATCAGTAGGCATTTTATCTTTGTTTAGTGGATTTGAGAACTTACCAGTTTTTGGATCATAGAAACCTTTAAATACAGCTTCAGGCAAACTAAGCTTTCGTTTAGCGGGCACTATTAGTCCACGATCTGATGCATCCGTAAGAGAAATTTTATCACCTTGAATAGGATCCCTAACCTTTCCTTCCTTAGAATCAATTATACCAATTTTTATCGCATCTGCGAGCGAAATTATTTCTCCTGATACGGAATTTCTAACTGTTAAAACTTCTGGATTAATGTTCCCAATTTTAATTGCATCATCTAATGTCATAGTAGCACCATTAATAGTTAAAAGGCCAGTTTCAGGATCATAAAAACCTTGAACTAAGCCTTCTTGTAGAGACCATGGTTTCTGATCGCTGAGTAAATAGCCTTTTTCACATGCGTCTTTAAGATTAAATAAGGGGGAAGTAAGCATTCCACTTTCTAAATCTATTAAACCAGATTTTACTGCTTGTTCAAAAGAAATTACTGTTTCAGTTTTATCATCTTTTATTTTAACATTGGATGGATCTATAAGTTTATCTTGAATAGCTTTATTCAGAGTTATATTATTACCAGTTCTGGGATTTAAAATTTTACAAGAGTCCGGAGAATAATAACCTAATTCAATAATATCAAACAAACTAAATGTAATGGTTTTAGTGGCAATAAGTCCCTTTTTGAGCGCATCATCTAAAGGAACATGTTCTCCGGTTTTTTTATTTACTACTTTACCTGTTTCAGGGTTGATTATTTTTTGGTCGATAGCTTCAGAAAGAGGAACGTATTTATCTAACATAGTATCTTTTATTTCAGAAATAGTAGGATGTACAATATTTCTTTCAATTGCTTTATCAATAGGTAACAACTGTGCGCTTACGTCGTCTCTTATTTTGCCGGATTTTGGTTCGTACATATTTTTTGAAATGACTGCTTCTATAGAGATGGGTCTTCTTAAAACAGTTATTAATCCACGTTGTATTGCTATAGATATTTCAATTGTTTCTTGAGTTTCAATTATAATAATGACACCATCTTGTAATTCTAGAACTCCACGGTCAATGGCGTCTGATAAAGAAATAATTTCATTGGCACCAGGGAGCTTAATAAGTAATGATTCATGATCAATTAATCCTTTTTGAACTGCTTCACCAATCGGTACGAGCTCTCCTGTGTTGATATCTTTTATTTCACCAGTCTTGGGATCATATAATCCCTTTTCTAGTGCAGTTTCAACTGTGACTTGTTCAACTATAGACACATCTTCAGGCCTCTCTACTATCCACCCAATTTGAACGCAATCTAAAAATGACACACGTTTGCCGGTTTTAGGATTAACCATATGGCCAGTTATCTTATCAATGATTGGCCGCGAAATTGCCTCTTCGAAAGAAATGTAATTATCTGACTTACTATTCAAATCTTTAACTAAAATTGTCGAAGGGTCAAATACCTGAAGGCCATATACAAGCTCTTCAAATGAAATTTTTGCACTGGTCTTTGGATTTAAAAATATTTGTTTTTCAATATCGTAAACACCCATTTCTGAAAGTTCTTCTGGAGTAAGCTTTTGCGATATTGATAAGCTATATTTTGGTTTACTTTCTCTAACTATAATGCAATTTTTGGATACTACATCAACAGGCGTAAACCTACTGATTCGTTCTTGTTCTAAAGAATCTTGTACAGTCAATGGAGTTTCTATACCATTGATAATAATTCTACATATCTTTGGTTCAATTTTGCCTTGAGCAATTGCATCGATTAAAGTAATATTTTCATAAAGTAATTTTAATGGTTCTGATTTTATTGTAGTTACATTTTGCTCAATGATTTCGTCAATAGCGCTTAATGGTTGCTTTTCAGCATCAATCAGCATGGCAGACATGGATTTACCATCGTTAATTATAGCTGGGCTTTGGCTTTGTGGTTCCTTTACAGTTGATTCAAGCGGAACATCGCTGCCAAAAGATTTTTTATTTATTTCACTAATAGTAATATCTTCGAATTGACTTAAGCTTGAATTAATGTCTTGTTTTGTTACATCTGGTGCTATTAAAACTGTAGAACCTTTAGATAAATTAGGTTTTGCAAGCTTTTCAATTGGAATTAATAAATTTTCTTGAGATTCTTTAACGGGATGTAATTTTACATCTTTCGTATCACTAGATTCAATACCTTTGACAACATCAATAACTTTTGATACTGCTAAAACTGGAGCACCTACAATTGCTACCAATCCTATTTTAACAGCGTCAGCAAAGCTAATATTTTTACCAGAAACGTTAACGATTTCATTAGTTGTTTTATTTACTATTCCTTTGTCCATAGCTTCCATGAATGAAATTTGTTCTCCTGATTTAGGATCTTTTACCAATATGGATTCTCTGGGTACAATTCCTTTATCAATAGCCCCAAGTATATCTGCGCATTCACCGCTATCTTCGACCGTCACCTTATTAGTATTTGGATCGTAAATTACACCTGTAGCAATTTTAACCTGGTTAGGTAGTATACTGTCGTCTAATGGTTTGTTATTTTTTGAAGCAGAGTCTTCAATATTTTTTCTATAAGGCTCAGGCTTTTCTTTATCAAGTAAAGAAACATCTTCGTTTACTTTTTCTTGTGATGGCTTTTCGTCCTTGGTTTTATGCGGTTTTTCAATTACGCTAATTGGAAGCTTAGAAATGTCTTTACTAATGTCCAATACAGATTTGTCAACTTGATCTGGATAGTCAACAGTACCTATTTGCACGGTTTTTTCGTCAGGTATACTATACTGTTCTGAAATAGAGTAAGATTTGGAAGAATTTTGAGTTACTTCTATTGTTGTCATTTTCGAAGCAGTGGTGTTTATTATTGTGCTACTAAGTTCACTTGTATATTCAGTCAATTCAGGGTCACTTGTAGTTATAGTTGTTCTTACTACTGTAGTTATTTCCTTGCCATCAGGTGTAATTTTTATAAATTCTTGAACAGATGGATTTTCGAAGTCACTTTCTGTCTTATTTTTTAAAGCTGCAACGTTAGTGCCTGCTGATGTGGTTTCGTCTTGTTCTGGTTTCTGTTGTATGGAGTCAGCAACATTGTCAACTTCAGCCGTTGTTTGTGGTAGAGAAACTTCCATAGCAAACTCAGATCTCTCTGCTTCGAATTCAGAATTCTTAATACCAACATCAATAATTTTATCGGTTTCCTTATCAGGGGATTTTAAAAGATCAATATTTTCTCTTTTAATAATATTATCTTTGCTTTCGACTTTTAATTGACTTTCTTCTTCAGATATTTTATCAATATTTATTATATCTTTTGTCCCTTTAGGTGATTTTGATTGCCTTTGAATATCTTTAATTGGAAAGTTTTCCTTATGAGCTTGCTTTTGAATTTGAGTAGAAATAGCCTCATCATCTTTCGGTTTTATAATTTTTTTACCAACAATCTTTGCACCTTCTACTACCGCCATCCCGGCTAAAACTGGAGCAGCTACAACGGCAAATAAACCCATCTTAGCTGCCTTTTTAATATCTACAGATTTACCTGTCTGTGGCTCTCTTATTTTTCCTGTTTTTTTATCTATTACGCGAGTATCTAAAGCTTCTTGCAACGTTATTGGTTTTCCAGCACTGATATTGTAAAGTACAGAATTCGGATCTATAACATTTCTTTCAAGAGCTTCTTTAAAAGTCATTACTTTATTAGGTGATTTTGGATCTCTGAATTTTTGAGTTTTATCGTCAAAAAGAGTTTCAAATGCGTCATTTAGGTTGAGCATTTCTTTCGTTGATTGTGTTTCTTGGGGTGGTAGATTGATTTCTTTTAAAACTTCAGTCGTCAGTACACCACTAGCTACAGCTTCAGCAATAGTCACAGTTTCTCCTGTATTTGGATGAGTAAAAGTCCCTTTTTCTATATCAATATATCCCAAATGCAGGGCTTCTTGAAAATTTATATTCACATCATTTGTTAAAAATTGTTCTTTACTAGTTTGTTCATCTTTAATTATTCCTTTTTCTCGGGCTTCTTCAATAGAAACAATTTCCCCAGTTTTAGAGTTTTGTACTTCATTTGCGCTTATAAGGACATAATCAGCTAATAGTTCTACCATTTTAGTTGTTATTGTATGTTGTGAAGTAAATGTTTCTGTAATTGTTGTTATTACTCCTTCTGATTCCGATTTTTCAGTATTGGCTTTAATTGCCACAAGACCTTGTTCTATAGCCTTATCTATAGGAACTTTTTCATTTGTTTTCGTATTAACAAATATACCATCCTCAAGATCAACTATGCCATCTTTAATAGCTTCTTCAATAGTTATTGTATACGGTGACTGTGGATATGGAATATTCATAATTAGACCTCTTTCGATAGCCTTATCGATCGGAATTATTTCTCCAGTGAGTGGATTTTTAATGTTACCTGTGTTCGGTTCAATTGCATTTTGTTTTATTGCAACTGATATAGTCATGCCAGCTGGTGGAATGTTTTTGACGTTAGTTGGTTTTATATTCGGAAATATTTGGGAATTAACAGCAGAAACTAAATCAAGTGCACCTTGACTAGTTTTTACATTATTTTTTTCAATATCTAATATATTTCTTGTTATGGCATCCGATAGAGTTATATTTTGACCTGGAGCTATTGTGATGACCGATAAAGGATCGACTATTTCACAAATTATTGCCTCTCTTAAAGTTAAATGGCTTCCCGTTTCTGGATGAATTATTTTTCCTGAAGCAGGGTTTAATAATCCTTGTTCTAAAACTTCAGGAATAGATAAACCTCTTGCTATGGGTAATAATATTTCATTTTGTCCTTCACTATCTAATATACCGCGATTCAAAGCTTCTTTAATAGAAATAGTGTCACCATGAACAGGGTCAACAATTTTACCATCATTTTCATTTATATAACCAGCTTCAATAGCTTTACCAAGTGAAATTAGTGAGCCACGTTCGTCTTTATATGATTTTACCGCTTCTAAAATTTTTGCAGTATCTTCATCAACTAAGCCCAATTCGATTGCTTCTAAGGGCATAACCACACTTTTACGGAGTTTTTGTAACACTACAGGTTTTACATCAACAGATTGACCATCAGTTTTACTAATTTCAATACTGTATTTCGGTCTAGATGGTTTTGTTTGGTTATTGGGTATTTCGACAACATCTAATGAACGAATTGGCTTATCAGCAACTACATTATTAGATTTTTTTCTATCGTCAGCTGAAAGGCTGTTTTGTATTGATTCAACGGTTATAAAACCCTTCGACACTGCAGCTTCAACAGATAAAGATTTACTAGAGGCTTGAGACATTGACGTTTTATTAGAACTAGGCTTTTGTGTAACATTTTCTCGATGAATTGTTTTGGTTTCTGGGGTATCAACTGTAGAATCTAGGAACTTTTTATATGCTATAGGATCCACAATACCTCTCTTATTTGCATCTTCTATTGTTAATTTCTCGCCAGTGACAGGATCTATAACTGAAGTCATAATGACTTTTGAAACAGAAACGCTGCTAGATTCAGCTGTAGTTACACTTCTCCATTTGTCAAGTGTTTCTAGTTGCTCTGGTGTTTTCCCTCTAATAGAATCTTCATAGTTTTGGTAAGTTGCAGGATCAACAAGTCCTCTTTCATAAGCAACCTCCATTGGTAATTCTTCGCCAGTATTCGGGTCTACTACCATCGTACTCTTTACAACTTGAATTATTTTGGAAGCAGCAACTAATGGTGATCCTATGACTGCTATTAAGCCTACTTTCGCTGCATCAGCGAGACTAAAACTTTTCCCAGATTTGTTTTTGTATTCACCTGTATTCTTATCTACAATACCTTTTTCTAAAGCTTGATTTAAAGTAATTTGTTTTCCCGTATCAGGATCTATAACATGTACAATACTATCTGAAACTATGCCACGATCAACAGCTTCAATTATATTTTCTGACACTCCTGAAGTCGTAGAAATAACTAGTGCTGTAGCAGGATCATAAATAATACCTGAAGATATTTGCACAGGCTCTAGTATAGACTGGTCATCAGAATCCTTAGCAGATGGTGCATGCTCTAGTTCAGATATTTCCATTCTGTCAGGCATGCCCGCCATAGATGTAATTGTGATTATTTTTTGAGTAGAAATTGTTTTGGTAAGAGTTACAAATATTATAAATTGGCGTTCAATAGCTTGCTGCATATTTAAGACTATATTAGAATGTTTATAATGACCTGTGGGGTCAATAATATTATATTCTAAAGCTCTGTGCAAAGGTGTTTCTTTTCCGGTTCTACTGTCAAGAACAATAGCTGATTCCGGGTTGATTATATTAAGCTTAACAGCTTCTTGTAGGTCTAATATGCGATCGGTAGCAGGAATAACAAACATACCCGTTTTAGGATCGAAAAGATTTTGTTGGATAGCTTCGTAAAGCGTCCAACCACCATGTGGCAACTCAATAGTATTTTTTCTAATTGTTAATGAAGTTACAGAAGGGTCGCCTTCAATAGATTTTGATGACACAGTTTTTATTTCACGGGTTATTTCTTTACGGGGTTGTAATGAATCGTTTATAGTATAATCTGGACTTTTTACGGTCTCAGGTTTATTATCGTGATGTAATTTACTTTCTGGACTAGGAGGTAGATCTTTAATAAAAGATTTTTTTGTTATTTTTAGTTCAACTACTTGTCCAGGAAGTAAATCCTTTTTAGCTATACGATCGGAAATTTGAGTAACACGTGGTTCATCTTGATCTACACCTAGCAACCCATCATCTAACGCTTGTTGTATGGGGAATACAGTACCTGTAGTAGGATCGGTAAACGTTTGAGTAGATTCGTCAATGAGACCACGTCGGATAGCTTCAGCAAATGTTATGATCGTCTCGGACTTTCGTGACGTATTTGTTACAGTTACATATCTTTTAACAGTTTTTGTCACCGTTTGTAGTGTTAATGTAATATTTAAAAGAGAGTTTAATAAGGCAGCGCCTTCAGGGGTAATCATATTTATTTCTACAGCTTTATTGAATGGTATTGGTTTTTTGGTTGTGGAATCCAATAGGTATCCTGTTTTGGGATCTAAAATATTTTTGAAAACTGCATCTAAAACTGACAGTTCTTGCCCTTTTTCGATAATACCTATTTTACGATTAAACATCTCCAGTACTTCAGGTCGAACAATTGAAACTTTAGGGCAATCTTCCAAAAATACGAAGTCACCACTTTCAGATTTCAAGAAAGTTTCACCGTTAGCGTACTTTAAGTTACCTTTACTAAGAGCTGAATTGAAAGATACAAACTCACCTGTTTTCGGGTCTCTAAAACCGTCTATGTCAAAAATCGACCTTTGTGATACAGAAGTTATAAGACCTCTGTCTACCGCTTCAGGTATAGTACATATTTCACCTGTTAAATTATCACGAAATTTATTATCAGGAAGAATAATCCGAGCACCAAGAGCTTCCGACAAAGACAGCAATTGACCGGTGGTTGTGTCAGAAACGCATTTAATATTGTCGCTATCTAGTACGCCCGCAGAGATAGCCTCGAGTATATTCAAAGGGGTCCTATTAGTTGGTGACAAAATTTTACCATCGTTCGTCATTAAATTATTATCACAAATATCTTTAAGTGTCATGGGTTTACAAATAAAACGTTTACTCGCGGCTTCTTTGAAGGTCATTTTTTCTTTCGTTATGTTATGTACATACTTAGAATGCTTAGTATTAATAATGTTTTTCTCTATCGCTTCAGCAAGCGTTATCTTAGTATCATTTTTGGGATCTACGACCTCCCTTAAATTGGGATTTATTAATTCATTTTTAATAGCAATTTCCAATTCAAATCTATCGCCCGAATTTCTATCCAATATCCAACCGCTATTGTCTACGAGTTCTTGACTAATCGCGTCTGACAAAGACAAAGCGCTCGATTTTATTTTGATAATCTCATTATAAATAAGGTAACCGCGTTGATACGCATCCGCTATGCTTATGTAGCTTCCGTTGGGTAATCTATAGAGACCTTTCTGCAAATCTACTTGACCACGATTGAGTGCGTCCGAAATACTCATTCCTTGATTAGGTTTTTCAGTTTCAACAGTCACCTTAATTCGCTTTTCTGCTGGATCTGTAAGTCCTTGTTCTGCATCGTAAAGTTCTCTTTGGATTGCTTCTAGCAATGTAACTTCGTTTCCATCTTCTGTCATACCGCAGGGTCCGGTGAGTCTCGCAGCCAATTTAGGATCTATTAAACCTTCTTTGGCAGCTTGTTCAATAGTTATAGTTTGTCTTGTATTGGGAGATGACAATAGTCTTCCCGTTCGGACATCAAGTATTCTCATACTGATCGCTTGACCGACTGTGAGAATTTCCCTCGTTTCGGGGTGAACGATACCTCTCGACTCAATAATGTTGGGGCCTTCATACATTTTATGGACGCGTTTTAAATTTCGTATATCGGGTCTGTCGTCGTAAATCGGGGATTTAAGTTTGCCATTAGTCATTGATTTAATTGGGGCCTGGCCGTCGAGCTCTGTTGAATGTGACGTTCTCACGTATCTGCGATGATTTGAAAAATTGTTCATTTTTGGAAATAAATTACACTAAATATACAGCAATTACATTTAAATAAGTAGAGTTACATTTCTACTAGTACTAGTTACTTACTTCTCGGTAGTATAATGTGTATACGTGTGCTCGGTGGTCGCCAGGTCCTGCATATTGAACTCTTGGCGGAACGAGCGCGCTGAACGCGGCGCCATCGCTTCGACGAGGCGCTGAAAAATAATAACAATTGTTAATTAAGACGGTGTTAATTTGAAAAAAAAATTAAATGTAATTATGTAAAAACTGTATATAAACATGGCAAAAAATACAAGAAATAAATAGGAAATAGTTTTTCTATTTAAAGTAAGAGGAAATAGAAAGGGTTATACGTATACAGATGATGAATGAGATGTAAATTAAAGTAACACAATTGTAGAGTTTTGTTTCAATCCAAAAGTCTTTCAATATTTCTTACTTTCAATGAACATACATTTTAAATTGGTAACATACTTCTTTGATGTAAGAAAGTCAAAATTCTAATATTATCTTCGAGCACAATATACGCATATAATGTGATGGACTCGTATAGAACGAAGTCATTATTAATTCTTTTTTGTTATATATTTACAAAATCTATAGATAAATAAACGTATATTTAATTGATTCAATTCACACAATATTGAATGGTCAGTGCTGGCTGTACCTGTCGCACTGGCTGCCTGTTATACAAATATGGGTACTCATTGAATCCGGTCCTAGTGCATTCAGAGAGATTTAGGTCATGCACAACTATGTTAAAGTGTAACCTATGTACTTCTCTGCATTGTAGATATGCATAATATATGTCAAAATAGTACAAATGAAATTACTTATAATTTAGGTACCTAAGAGTTACAAAAAAAAATAATACAGTCGAATTGATAATCTCCTTCTTTTTAAAGTCGATTAAAAAATGTATTACGTGTTACCGTAGCTACAAAATAAATGTTAAAATAGAAATAAATATATTTGGTTTGTGTATATATTTTTTTTCAAATATTATGTTTTCTTAAATAATAACAAATGCAGTATTTGACTATTCGATTTAGCACGCTTCGACTCTATTATGCGTCAGTCATTAATATAATGATGCTGACATCATTTTCAGACTAACATTTTCGATCTTTAATATACGGTTAAATAATTGTACTAGAATGCAACATGTATTTAGAAAGTATAACATAAACAATACGTAATACCAACCCGGCATTCGTACGCGAAGTCGTACTCGTATTCCTCCATTTTAACACAAAATATAACACAACACTAAAAACATTTATGTCGTCCACTAAAAAGTTTCATGATTCACAAATATTCACACAAAATAAACACAAGATATTACAAAATCAGACCATTTTGTCTCACAACATACGTAACCTAGAAATTATTCAATAATAAAATGTAGTTATAAATAACAATAGCTCCGAATTAATATTGAATATTGATAATATAATCGCGATATAAAATCGATTTATATGAGAAAAAAAAAGTTAAAATATGCCGCACGAGTAAACGCCGAACGTGCTGGCTGGAAACTGAATGAAAGCATGAAAATCGTAAACTGAAAAAATTATAACGCGGATTCTAAATTTAAATCATTTCGTAATGGCTTCCGACGCGTCTAGTCGCGTTTGTGGATTGTTGCGATGATTATTATATTCACTTTAATTTAAGTTTTGCGAACAGCTGTTTGATTGAGGTTAGGAAAATGACTGGCCTACTCGATACTGGAGGGTGCGCGCGCATCTCACTGCGCCGGTGCGGCTCCTTCAGGGGGACTAGCGGTTAAAAAGCAACACAAGGAATAAAAATATCGAAATGGAACTGTATTTCGAAGGAATAAAATCGAAATGAAAATAAGTAAGGGACACGCTTTACTATATGCGACCTCATACCCTACACTGACGTAGTATTTGTTACCGCAGCCAGCTATTGATGATGACGTTTCCAAGTGCAAGTGATTTTGTAAGATTTTATGAATCAGAACCGGAATTAAGTTTTATTTATAAGGTCATAATATTATGTCATATGAGTAAAATATTTTACGTTCACGGGAATGAAACGAATCATTAATGTTCTATCATTATATCCTATTTTATTTTTAATTAGTTTATATTTGTAATATAAACTAATTAGAAATGCATAATATTTTTCTTCTGTAGTAGCGCTAAATGTAGATATGATAAGAAAAAATTGTATGGATAGGAATCTAAGAAGAATAGCGCGATATTAAATATGTTATTAACAATAACCTATTAAATATATATCTAAAACTGTTATTCCACACTTAACGTTACCTCAATTAGCTAAATCGGAAATGCTAACATTCTCAAGTAAGAATCTATGTACAGGATGTGCTCTACATGATTCACGAAATGACCTTACACTGAACGTTTGACTTCAGTGATGTAAAAATAACTATAAAAAGAGAATTTAATGTTCGATTATGATTCAATTATACAATAACACAGCCTTTAGTGTATTATGTGTGTATGGTAGTGTATTTTATAGAAAAAATTGTTTGCCTCTGAAATGTACGAAAAGTGACCATTAGACAATCTTATCACTTCTCTATAGGTAAATGTTTGAACGAAATAAAAATAGACACAGATATGAAAAACTAAAATAAATCTCGATAAAATCTTATAAAACTCGATTAAAAGCACGTAAACTGAGCATAGCTTACGAACGAGCAGTCCAAATATTTACAAAACCACATATAGAGTAATAGCTAAATATATACTGTGAGTCATATTAAATCAGTCAACAATGTGAAACGAGGAACTCGATTATGTTAGTTTTTGTATGAAAGATTAGAAAAATAATGGTAATATGATTCGTAGGTACATATTTAATCTCCGATGCGGTTGGGATGCTGGTTTAAAAGTATATAGTGTAGGTTTTATTAGAATATTCTGAATATTGTATTTCAATGTTTTGTATTTTGAGCGTCAGATTGTTATGACGATGGTTGTGAATTCGATTTTTACGAGGAATTGATTGTATTTAAATTATTTTCATTTTCCTGGTTTGGCAAGGCAAATCACGACGGTGTGTTTCGCTACTCGATATTCATTTAGAATTTAGTTGGTAAGCGATTCCCTCAACCTACACTGTTGTACGGGAAATAGCGTGAAACTGAAGTAGAACTGAATATATTATATGAGTTCGGAATACATAAAACTTCTACTTTTTATCAATAAAGTCCAATTACGTTAAAACAGCCGACACGCTATGGTTTAAATAAGTATAATAATAATCTTAAACTAAAAAACAACCTTAAAAGGCTAAAATGATAACTTAAATGGACAACATAATTTTATTAAGTAATTCAACGTAACACTTAAAAGTACTCTTTCGTTTATTTACAAATAAAATTACCGGCTATCGACGCTACGGCTATAATCAGTCGATGACCTAAACTGATTTTTGGCAAGTTGTTATAAGAATATGACATGTGATGTTGAACATTATGTAAGATAATGTTATTTCATTCAAGATTTTCGTTTTACTACAAATATATTCTTTCAAAGTAAAGAAAAAGAATATAGAGATAAATCACTCCGTTGATTCTATTTGTTCGTACGGAGATGCTATGTTTAAAGAGGTATTTCACTTAGTTTTTTTGTTATATAATAATATACATTAACATATTTTATAATAATTATAATAATATACATTAACATAGTTAGGCTTCTTCTTATTTCACTATACACAAGACTGTACTTAAGATATTTTTCCTTAAAATATACAAAAATATAAGAAAAAAAATATCGAAAAATAACCTAAAAACTAAAATTCACAATATCTTTTAAGCGACGGGCGAGCAAAAACGGGCGAGTGCGTCCGTAGAGTTCGTCGACCGAATTAAGACGTGCAACGGTCTTTACAGCAAACTTGAAATTTATTGCTATCATAATATACGTGTTTTATTGTAGTGTTAATGTTTTTGTTTATAAATATTGTAAATTTATACTTTGATTTTAATAATAATCTTGTATTGTTGGTAGTGGATTCGATTCTCTTTCTCGGTAATTTTGATAATAGTTAAGATGCTGGATTGGAGTTTTTTTAAGGCAACGAAATATTGTTAATTCACCTTACTTCAGTACTTTGACAATTTTATAAATAAAACAATATAATAAATATATAATAATAAAAAAGTTTCTGTTCTCTCTATCTGTGTCCGTTTGATAAAGTAACGCTCTAATAAATCGATTCGATAGACTGTTTTTTTAATAGTTCAGTAACAAATATATAAATAATAAAAAGTTAGCTAGTTATAAATTATAAATATTAATTATCAATTAAAAAATTTGAATATCTATTTTTAGCAAACTACAAACAACCAAAAGTAAACGTTATTTCATAGCAACGTTAAAAACGCCAAAATAAGAAAAATATAATAAAATATCCTCTCGAAAAGGATATTTTAAGCGAATTCTATTAATTAGTGTTTCGCTTTCCACCCACACGACCTCCAAATGACGTACCCACATGTCCATAAACGTTTAACCTTGAATTTTTAATGTTTTGACATGATGTTTGGGTATTGTATAGAATATTAGCTAACAAAATAAACAAACTTAAGTATGTAACTTGTTCTTAATTTACCATTTTATATTACTTTGTCTATTTACTAGAGTGAGGTAATGAAAATAGTTCACACCGCTGTGTGGGAATCGAACTCCCGACCGTCGATACAGGCCTCATGTTTTCATAGGCCGTTGCGCCATTATTGTCACATATATGTAATTATAAATATAATATATTAATCAATAGATATATAAACACAGGAAATACTAGATTAGACTAGACTAATTCTAGATTCGAACCCACAATCTATAGTTAAGATGGTATATTTTAGTGTTTGTTGTTAAAGATCCAAAAACAATTTATAAACCGCCACACACCATAGACACTCAAATGTCGTCTGTAAAAATAGGAGAATTGGCAATCGGCATTGATTCTCGAACGATTACTTGCCAAATGTCGCTTTGTATGAAATTTAGCACCAAATTATATTTATTTAATTAAATTTTATACATACTTATAAGAATAATTATAAAGGAAATATTGCAATTTAGTTTAGTTTTTTTTTCGTTGTAATCCTAATTTTTTATTCGTTTTGTCTAGATTATTATTTACATATCTCTATGATTACTATTTTCGCAAACTATACTTAGTAGTAAGTCATTTGATATTTATTTTCATGTAAAAAAAAAACACATTTTCCATAGAAAACTTCAAAGAAAACAGTATTCTATACGAATTTAGGTGACATTTTATAAGAGGTGATTAAAGGTGACAACAACGCAATTATAATGCAGGACACGCGTCCAAAATAACTTCGAGCACAAATACGTTTATTTTAGGAAAAACTTGGTCACTCACTAAATAACTAGTTAGCAAGGCAGCTTTAATAGTATATAATATAATTAAAATATCACATACTATTGTCGCGTAGACGATAGAGCGATTTAGAATACCAGGTCAATGGTATCTACTATATTGAACAAAAATTACACAATACTGTTATTTTTATAAATCTACGCTTTTTTCCGTGTAGCAGCGTAACGGAGGAAACACAGTGTTAAGATACTCCGTTCTCTAGTTTTCGGTCATTTTTTTATATATTCCATAAAAATAATTAATGTCACTGACTAGGAATTGAACCCACTACCACCGCGTTTACAGTCAAACGCCACGACAGCCTCAATAATTACATTTAGTTCCGACTTTTAGTAGATAAGATTAGTGATATGCAAATTTTGCCGCTGATATCTTTATTTTATATGTTTTTTAATTTAAAAATGAATCGTAATATTTGATGTTAGCAAATTAAAATCTATTAAGTTAATTAAGATTACATAATGTAACAAAATGGTTGTAGCGTGTTGAACATGTCAAAAAGTGATAAAAACTAATAAAATTAAATAGTAATAAATTATAATTTCGACACGAAAGTATGATTTTAAATTCTAAACATATAAAACAAATTAAAAACATCTTAAAATATTGAGTTCGACGAACGACGAGTTTCTCCGAGCGTAATTATGTAGATCAATATTTTACATCGTACTCTCCGTGGTCTGTGGAACTCTATTATACTAAAAAATATTTTTATATCTTCGCTGTGGTAAACGGAAGCACGGCGCTGAGTTCCGCAATGCAACACGCAATGCGTTTAATGAATGAATTCGCACTTAAAAAAACTATAAACATTTGTATGAATAATGAAACCTAAAATATTATAGTCCCCCCCTATAATAACAGAGTGTTTTTGACTAACAGAACAGAATGAGGTCACTTGCTTGATTTATTTACGTGTTGGTGATAAAGTGGCTTCTAAAAGGTCATATGAATAAAAACATTTTTACCTACGCCGAGGACGCTAAGTAATAATAAACAATGTTATTTAAAGCGACTAGTGATAAAACATAATTAACTTTATAATAATGTCTCTATTATAACTTAACATAATTGTGTCTGTTCATCCAAAAGTATATTTCTATACGTACAATTTGATTTTAGATATATATTTAGTGCTTTGTGTAAGGCTGTCTGCTAACTAAAATCTCTAATAGTTAAAAGTAGAAGTAGAGTGATATATCACTAAGCTCCAATGCCTATGTATTTTTTAACGCCATGTTTTTTTTTCATATTGCTGATGATACGTAATATTTAGAGCGGCAGACCACAAATCACGAATCACACACATGTAAGCAATTTTGCTGTTTTCTACTAAATATCTTTATATTCTGTTAGAAATTCGAAACGACAATTTTATTCTATGTAAGTATATACCTACTCGTATAAAAAAACATAACGTACTATCAATTTCCGTTCCAATATAACTAATCGCCGCGGAAACATTAAGAAACACGCTGCGGATCTTCTTACTAATGGAACTGAAAAATTACTTCGTGAGCTTTTAGAGGACGCAGTTCGCGGACGTGGTTTCATTTAAAGAGGAAAATATTGTAACTTTTGAAATATAATGAGTACATATATATACATGCTTAAAACAGATCAAAATATTCTAAATATGTAAATTCTAAGCGATTTTATTGTTATTCATTTTATTTTTATTAAATTTTTCATTTTCATTTTCCTAATTTATGAATGAGGTACATATATTTATATATAACACAGTTTTCTTAGCAAATTAACGATATCTTTTGTACTTAATATGTAAAATGCATCGATAACGTGTCAATAAAGTATTATCGTTCTTAAGAACCAAAGCGATAAACCTATATCACGCTATCAAATTGTTTATATAATTTTCACTTGATATAACATGAAATGCAGTTTCCATAATATTTACATTATGAACTACAGTTATTAAATTGCCTTTTTTTTAACTTTTGTTTGAATTAATTCTACGAAACATTTCTAGAAGAAATCCATTGTCAGAACCGATTTGTGTCACTAAGCTTTTTATTTAATTCTTCTGAATTCTTCATTCTTCTGATTGGATTATTTAAAGAAAATTTGAATGAAGTAGGATTTATAATGACATTATTGAATTAAAAAAATATTTACGCCTGAATTACAATTGAGTAATTTTGTTTTTTTCTGGTGATTGTAATATTGTAGTAAAACATTAAATTGTTTTTTTTTTAATTAATAGTTCCCGCCTATGTTTTAGATTATTTATTTAATTTGGGTGATTAAGTAATATTTGTAACACACCGCAGAGTGATAGTACACATTTAGATTAGTCAATAATAAACATAAACATAATCAAACGTTATAAAGATATTCTATCGACATTTTTTGCTGATATTAAACCGCAAGGTCACAGAATATAAATAAAACATAAGCAATTCAAACTCCTTAGCCACAAAACCTTCTTAGAACTTAAATGCACAACACTGGCAACATTAACTTGTTCGAATTTCACTCGTTCGAATTTCGAATGCGAAATCGCGTAATGGCGGCAAACGTCAGTCGTTGGAGATCGTTCGCGCGGTACTGACTTACTGAGTATGAGTACTGAAAAACGGACATGGATAGTCATCGTGTCAAATCAAGCTATCTGTTGATGATTGACTGCAACTATATAAAATGACGTAATTTGTTACTTTATACAAATACTATATTAATCTCCGGATAATTCCGATAATAAATTATTGAGTATTTTTAGATTGCTTTAAGCATTGAAAATAATATTTTTTGTTGACACTTGCGGTTAAATTCAAAATCATTAAATGGATAAATCAATGTAAGCACTCCAAGAATTTTATTCCAAAGATAAATAATATTGATACTTGGACATAAATCTAAGCATCTCTACATCGATACACCGGAGAATCATTAGGAAATAAATGTTATTTTTATATAATGCATATAATTGCAAAGGCATATATGGATAATAAAAAACTACTTAGTACAATAAATGCTTCTAGAACGTCATCTTTGCTACAATTATTGCGATTTATATTAAAATTTCCTCATAAATATGCACACGAACGGGTATGTCATACATTAGATTCTAATTATGTTATTATTGATTTAAAATTACCCGTTGCTTCGTTAGTAAGCAGCAAGTTGTTTAATAAAAGGACTGTAAATATATTTTTTTATTAAAAAAAAATAGAATTTCATCCCGAACTTAGTTCTCCGAATGTCTAAAAACTTTTTTATCTTGTGTTTAGTTTATAAAACATTACCCTCTTTTGGGTGTTGCAGTCGGATAAAGGTACTTACTTCATTGATTTGTATCATTATAAAGATTTAATAAAATGTACTTAATAATTTCGTATCAAACTTAACAAGAAAATCTATTCCGATTATAAATGATTGTTGTAAAAAAAAGGTAAATAAATACTAAAAAATAAAATAAGTTTTAAAATTAGCGTGAAACAAAAAAAGTCTTGTTTAATGAAAGAAATAAAGTAATTTACTCCTTTTTTACATAAGAGTTAATATTTATTGCTTTGATGTGAATTCCTTTGGAACAAGTTTGCATGTTTTATTGTGGCGTTACGTCACTTTGTATAATTAAAATAACGGATTTTCACGGAATGTTAATGCGATGTGAAAATGTTATCGATTGTTACAGTAAAATTAACAGATATCAGAAATTAACAGTTAACTTAATAAGACTCTAGGTGCAGACATAAACGACGTAGTGTTACAACACTTCGTTCTCCGCACCCTGCCCTAATTCTCTCTAACTCAACGCCATACTTTACGGAACTCTACCAAAGTGAGAATCGAACCAACAATCGTCGCGTTTTCAGTCAGACCCTGTCACACTGTGCTAAGATGTCCTGATACTTGTATATTACAAAATAGTGTATTTTTTACTATTTACTTAATGGTACCCTTTTTATATTCATGAGACTTTTTGCCAAAGTAGAGATAATTTAAATTGACTATTTTATAAATATTACAACTTGGGTGGGCAAATAATAATAGCTTCATTCCTCTACTTAAAATTGCAGTCAAGATTCAATAGCATATTAAAATATTTGAGTAATAACAATTAATATTAGTGCAAGACATTGAACAGACGCTGCTCTACAACTGACTGCACTCACAGGGTGCTTCATACAACGATTTGTTGCTGATATAATTTATCGTTCTAAGATAAGACTCCTTTATAAGGAATACTATTTACCAATTGAATATGAAATATTTCAAGTGATTTAAACTTATGTACATTCAAATACAAAAAATTAAATTAAATTAAATTTTGAGATTAATATAGTTCAGTGGATCTGACTGTAAATATGATGTTTGGGAGTTCAAACCCCACTCTGAGGAATAAAATTTAAGGCATTATTATTAGACCTAGTTACCCTATTATATAGACCTAGTAAGACTTAAATTTGAATAGAAAGAAAATCAGAACGGAGTGTTTTGAATCTAGTTATAAAGGCAATACATAAACTCGTGACAACACTGTATATATTTTATCACTTTACATATTTATGTAAACGATAAATATATAGCGTAATGAGAGGTTCAGTATAACAATAAGGCTTCTTTGGTAAAGTGATCGTTAATCCATCTGCCCTTGAAGGGTTAAAGGTTAGGACTTACTTATCGATCAGAACTAATTGCGTTCTATATAAAGTGGAAACTTGTATTATGAAATACGTTCAAATCTAAATAATTAATGGCTGTATAGTACGTAAATAAAATAAAAAAGCAAAGCATATATTGCTTTGCCCGAAATCGAGACGTTGCGTGATTAGTGACTAAACTGAACGCCTTGTGTCATGGGGTCAGAGGTGAAATCAAAATAATTCATTCCTCCGAGTCATATTTTCGATATTAATTTATTATTATAATATGAATGTTTTAAAACAATCTTTCTAAAAAAAATGCGATGTAAAAACTCCACTAAAATTAACCAAATCGTTTCAATAATAAGTTGCAGGAAAAGCACAGACAAAACTGTATCAAATTTGGTACAACACATTTTATAATTAAAGTAAATCATAATCAATACACCGATATAATAATAATTAATTTATCAACAGGAAAGAAATTGTATTTAACTAATATAATATTAAACTACTCTTAGTCAGTGAGGCTTATTTAGACTCTATAAAGCACGTTCTATTCTTTAACGCTAATCTTAATTACCCAGAACGCAATAAAGTGATTTCAACGTGTTGTTTCATTGTTTTAGAAATAAAACAGCTATGTTTATGTATACATAATATGAAAAATATAAAAAATGTAAATGTTTATGTATATAAAAAATTATATTTTAATAATAATAATTATCAAATAATATTAACTGCGTAATAAACGCGCTATTTTATACAAAGTTATATATTTCTTTACTTGCAATCGCTCGTGCCTTCATTTTTTTTCTTTTTAGCTTTATTTATTAAGGCATTACAAGGAAAAACTACATTACATTCACAGATTGACCTGGGTAGGAAGAGAGAACCTTGTGTCAATACACTTTGCTCCTTCGTTATCTGGTCAAAAAATAAAAAGAATTTAAATATGACCATTATCAAACCCGGCAATTGAACCAACTACCGATATATACTTTTAGATAGTACAGTACAATATTTAAACACCATAGACAAAATTTATGTTTCAAACAAAAGCTTAACTAACTGTACTCTGAGTCAGTCACCCATATTTAGTAGGCATAATGCACCTTCTATAAAGTCAATTACACGTTTAGCAATAAAACATTATCGGCCCACGTATGTAGGTACCTATCTACCTACTTACTTCGTGGGTGTAGAATGCCTTATAGAAATTATACTGCGTGCTCGTTTGAAGGAGTGGTTATATTTCTTAATTTTTTTTTATATTTTACTAAATAACATTAAAAACACCTAATTCTTCTTGTGGGAAAGATCGATTGGTCGATTAAATAAGTTATTTATTATTTTTACCTATATCGAAGTTATTGTTAACATAGACTATTACAAATATTAAACTTTCACATTTACTATGATTGTATTTAAAAGACACAAACGTTATAAAAGAAGTAATTCGTTAAATCAATAAGAAAACGTGCGTTGTAGTACCTTAAGTAATAAAAGTACAAGATTATGATGTTGTTAGTTCACATACGCCTGCTAAAGTTTAGTCTTTAGTCGTTATATGTGTATAATCATTGAAATAATTATGTCTATATAGTTTTTTTATATATGACAGCCAAGATAGCCTCTTGGTGCAGTGTTAGAGCATCTGACGGTAAACGCGACGATCATTGAGTCTATTTCGCTAGTCGCTTTTGCAACAAGAGACAGCGCGGCGTTGAATTACACCAATCTCTGAATGGGAATGGGTTCCTTTTGCCTACCCTGCCTATTACCTATTTTTAAATGCCAACTTAAGTAATGCTTACTCTACAAATACCTACTACATAAATATTTTAAAACGATTTACGCCGCCTAATTTATTATTCAACGGCGCTAAGCTAGTGGTCGGCCTCCTTCGAGGTCTGACAAAATGACATAATCAAAAGTGACATCATTTCTAGTATTAAGTGAAATACACATACGTGCGTTAACTTGATAGCTTGCTCTAGGACATTTAAATTTATCGATTACAGATATGGCCTTAGGCGTATTATTAATTAAAATCGATTTTAATTATTATCATTTCTAGGTTACAAATCTTGCATCGAATGATGGATGTTATCTCGATAGTTATTAATTATAATCACATGTATATCGGATTAAGTGAGATTGACATAATATAGTTCGCCTTGAGCTTGAAGGCATATTTTAATAATACATATATGAGTGAAGCTGATTTATTTTTTTAAAATCGATTTTATACGTTTTCTTGTCAAAAAACGATGTTATATTAAGCTTTTCAACACGTTGAGCGTCTTAGCGACTTGAAATAATACTTAAGATATAAAGGACATAGTTTAGTTTAAAATTATATGCCAATCGCACCTAATTACTATATACATTTAGAATTTACCAAAATCATAACACACTAAATGTAATATAAACATAAAAAAATTAGAACTTACCAAAGTAACAATATCTCCAGGATTGGCCGCGGCTATTCTCCTCAGTCTTTCATACAAGAGGTCCAACAGCCTCTGATGGTTCACGTTCAGTTCATCCAATTCTCCCGCCACGGCCTCCGCACCAGATGTGGGAAGGTCAGATCTGCCTCTATTCCTCAGCCTCTCAGCAAGATCTACCTCCGCTTGCCTCTTTAGTTGTCTCGTATCGAGCGATGGATGGATCTCCTCGCATAGCCATTCCACGTATCTCTGACATCTCGACGAGTGTATCTATTTAGGGTTGGGTTAGGAGTGTTATGTTAGTTTTTTAGGACTGTTCTTAAAGGAATTTTGATTTAAAATATATTTTTTGAAGTAATTTAAGTTGACATGATGAAACTTTAAAAACAGTCGTCGGTTAAAACAAAGCGTTTTACCAAACACACTTCCTTCCTCTCTATATAATAATGCAATTTATTTTATAGATTTTACATTTGAAATAGGCAATCAGACCCAGACACTCAAAATCATTCAGAACACGTTCACAACTATATTTGGTTTACAATAGTCTTATATTTTAGCTTTACGCATCTCCCGTATATATCAGCGTAGGCAGAGAGAACCTAGCGTTAAGACACTCCGTTCTACGCTATTTTTATTTTATACATTATTGTCCAACTTAACGTTTATAGGGATAAGATCATGCTGGAAATGCTACAGTGCGTGCAACAGTGCGGCTTTGAACACCCAACGTGCATCTTATAACCGTAAGCAAAATTCCTTATTTTCTATATCCAATAAGCCCAATAACCCAAAAGGAAAAGATTGGGTAACTATGTATTGAATCCCATACAAGATTTATAGATACGGAATTAAAATTTGTTCAGAAATACTTGATTTTTGAGAAAAACACACACATACAAACATGCAAAAGCAAAGAACATCGACCTTATTTGTTCTTTAGAAAATTACCAGATGCGGTGATTGAATTTATATTGAGTTACGCTCTGTCGCCTTATGGTTTATTTTTATACCTAATTTACTTAAATTACACCAGAAAATGTATTGAAACCATTATTTTTAACTTAAACTTTGAGAAGCACTTATAATATAAGCTAATAAATGTAACAGATATTGTTATATTGTCTGTATGTCTGTTACATTTCAATAAAACGATTTGATAAGAACTTAAGACTTAGTGATAAGAGAGCAGTCATATATTGCTTTTCAAGTACATCACACAAACATCCCGCTTTCAAAGGAGTTTTGTTATGTTAGTATACAAGCACATTAATGGAGCAAGCAGCAAACGCCAATTAAATATTATAAAGGCATAGCATTACAACTACTGTACATACAGATTTCGAATAATCGATATTTTTAAGTAATAATTCGAATAGAAAATCGATATTTTGTATCAAAATCTGTAATATACTTTTAAAATTAGAAGCACATGCAATTTAAAAAAAAAACATCAACGAACAAGACTGGACCAAACCCAAACAACGAGACATGGGAAGGAAAGACGCTGGACATTTCTAACCTCTTTATAACAAAAACCTTTCATAATCATTCAGAATATCGACAGAAGAATGACATGTAAATGTTATATATTGGTTGAGAATGTAACATAAAGTGGTATCTTAAAAATAAATCATTTATTTTAAAACAAATCCAAATATCAGCTGAGGGCACTGTACATTATTTATAACCTACAAAAATACAAATTATGCTTAAAAAATTTTTTTTAAGCAATGACAAATGAAAATCTTTTTGAAAGATAATTTGAAGAATAATGTTATATAGAATCTCAATCTATTTAATAACCTACTGTATGTTTTAATACTTTTCTACTATTAAAATTATAAGTCCTGTTCTTTCAAAATGGTGATAAGGCTGGTATTGTACAACAAACATTTAAGCTAAGGTTTTATTATTATTAAAATACCACAAAACGCCACAGACTATATCACCGTCGTACACAAACGTTGTTCCGCTGATATTTACCTTCGCCTCGCGTATGAACCGGCCGCCGTCCACGTTCACTTTTTCTATCTTGGGCGTCCTTTCCACTACACTCGTCAGGAGATTCTGTATAATTTTGATTTATATTTATAAATTAATAAATTATTTTACTATAAATGTGACGGCATAACATTTCCTATACATATTTTATATTAATTGATTCATCATTGTATTTGATTCTTCACGCTGTATCCCTCATATGGCAGGATAGGCAGAGGAAACCTAGTGTTATCCACGCATGAGATGTGAGCAGATATAGACACCGTCGTGGCGCAGAAGCACAACGACTAACGTGAGGGTTGTGGATTTGATTAATATTGTCATTTCTTCGTTCTGATAACAATACAAAGCGCAGCGTTCAGATCCACCACTCAACGCGCAATGTCTCGAAAATTGCCTTTTGGCAAAAACTGGGGAACGGAGTCTCGTAAAGGTCTCGTTCTTCGCTCTTTGCCCACTGTGCTTCTACAGTTCTCTTTTAAAAAAAAACACTGATAACAGTAGACTCAAATCTAAAAAACATTAAATTTAAGCAAAAAGACATGTTACGTCACACTAGTAGTGTGATATTACTCCCAAAAATATCCAAAAACTAAAAAAAAGCAACAACAAACCCTAGTAGGCTCCAACTGTTCCTTGGGACGTATCTCTATAGGCGGTTGGGCCATCACTTTACTGTAGGTCTCGTCTATCCATTCGGCTTCCTTTTCTAAGCCGGCGTTGTAGTTGCGCAGGAGTTGATACGCCGCCTCACAGCTACGTAATCTATAGTTGTATATCATAAATATGTGAGAAATTATATACATACATATGTACATCAATATCAATTATTTTGTATAAATGTTAAGTATTGGAACATATTAAGAAGTTACACTAACAATATCTTTGTCCATTCAAAATCTTTCAAAGAAATCTTTCAAGAATATACGCAGTACACAAACATTAACGGACTAATTGTTTGTTATATTCCATAAAGCAGGATAGGCAGAGGGAAATTAGTGTCAGGAAACTTTGTTCCCCACTTTCTGCATGAATTATGGAAGCATTTCGTGTCGCAACTCCACGCCACACTTTATCTCGGAAAGCAAGGAAATATCAATATTAAATATTTCAATGTCAATTTTAAGATAAAAAAGTAAAATTACTAGGTTTATTGCAACCACAAATTATACAAAAAGAGCCTCAATACAAACAAATAAAATTATATTTATTCTACATAAAACCAAAAAAGAAACTGACCTTTCAGCCAATTGAGTGCACACGTTGTTCCACCTATGGTTTATTTGGGAGACTTCCTTATCCACCCTCTCCAGGTCCACATGCTTTCCAGATCTAGGTAAGGAAGAGTGGGGAAGGGAAGATCTGGAAGTTTCCACGAGACGACGGCAGTTCTCTGCATCGTCATTCATTTGGTCCACTTGTATTTGTTGCTTGCTGACTGCTACTTGCATTCTGAGGAGGTCTTCGTGTATCTGAAGGAGAAATGAGTAAAGTTTTTTAAATATTTACAGCAATAAGTTAGTAATAGTTACATGATAATATATTTTTAAAATTTGGAGGGATATTATTAATCGCACTTTACTTACATCTTTAAGTATTTCCACATCATTGGGCAAATCGCTAAACTGAGCGAGTTTGATCTCGAATTCTGATATCGTTTGATTGTTCTCCTCCATACTGTTCACTACTATTTCTACGTACTTCAACCTGAAACAAAGTTTAAGAAAAATGTTAATCTCTAATAAAAATTTAAAAAAAAGATAATAGAAATATATCTTAGTAAAATATTATGAGGCAATTTTAAATTGAAAATGCTACTTCCAGTAACACTAAAGTACTATTTGAAAAGTACTCTTTTAAAAAAATTATGGTGACATATATATCAAAAAAGGCACATTAAAAATAAAATAAAATTTGAAAAAATATACCTTTCTACGAACAGTTGGCTCTTAGACTGCAAGTCGTTCCATTTGCCCATCACTTTGTCGAGATTCTTTTTCATTGCTGGTGTCTTTAGAGCTATGCCTAAAATTAAGAATACAATATACAATTTAAATAAATTATAATAATATTAAAAATACAATTGTTACTATTAAAATATAAATAAAAATCTCAAATGAACTTTTATAATTGAGAGATTTTTTTCTAACAAGTTAACATTTTACATAGAAGAGAACCTAGTGTTATATGAATTCGTTTTAATATAATTGCTTTCAAATGGATATACCTAGATACAACAATTTTATTACAGCCTAAATGTTATTAGTAAAATTTGTAAACAGTAGTAGTCAGTTCGTTCACTTACCAAAAAGAAAAATAATTAAATAAAAAAAAAAAAACTTAGGTATATAAATATTCAAATATATAATTCTATTGTTTGAATAAGTTACCTCTAAAAGTAGCCTGTACTTCCTCCACATCGGTGGACAGCGAGTGCAAGCTGGTCTCCCAGTCCTTATGCTGCAGTACCAGGTGTTCCAAGCTGTCCAAGTCACGTGGAATATGGCTCGCGATACGCTCGTGGAGCTGACGCTCGAAGACTTCCAACCTCTCCAGGAGGTTGGAGGACTGTTCGGTGAATATACGGGCTGCATTTTTGGAATCCTCTGTAAAACAAGGAAACGTTGTTTAGTATTAATTTGAGAGAACATTTTATTAAGCGAAAGAAAATCGCCTAATATTTCTTAACTAATCTTAGAGATATAACTTTTTTTTCCTATTACGTATAATAACAACTATAAAACAATATCATTCACTTCTTCCATATACACTACAACTTTTTTACACCAAACACTTTCTAAATATAACAATATTAAGAAATCCAATTAAAACACAATTAAAAAACCCAAAATCTAACTTCGCAAGTGTCAAAATCTCAATCACAAAGCTAAACAAAACAATTATAAACGACAATAGAGCGGCAACGACCTACAACGTCTATAGGAGACAAATAAAAACCTGACAGCTGATAGTCGAACCAAATCCTTTCCACAGAATGCTCAGAGTAGACTAGCGTGTTGCGTAACATTTAAACCCAGTTCAGTTTAAAGTTATGAACGTCTTTCAGCACAGTATTGGTCGTGTCTGGTGGATACACTGAGTGTAAAGTGGAGGACACAGTGGCACAGAGTAAAAATGGCAGCTTGACTAATTTCCAGTGAAACAATCGTGAAACAGATCTAAATTTAACCTTCGTATCGCACTCTCTAAGGAGTTTGCGCGAAAAAACCAACCATAACAAGTAGTGTCGCAAATTTTATTAATAGGCTTCTTTTTAATTATTTTTTTTAATTAAAAATAAGACTAAAAATATGTTAAAATAAAAGTTTTTAAAATTATATATCAATAAGTGAAAAAGTTAAATATTTCAATATTTTTATATATTTTACAAGTATTGACACACCGACCCTACACACTGATAGCAGCTGGTGTATTGAAGCAGAGAGATTGAGGTTTCAGGTATATTCCAATTTTTTATAATTTCCAAATAATATCTCCGTGAAATAAATGTACGGGACAGACAAACATATATTCTCATTATATAAAATAATACAAAAAACATTACAAATATCATATATGCAAATATTGCTATCCTTTGATCTACTCTGTAAGACGCCCACAATTCGGCCGGCTTCGGGTTTATTAGAAATTGCAGCTATAACTAACAATCATGGACCACGCCAAGGTCAATGGAGTTGAACAAAAAGTGCTATGACATCACGTTTGATACAATAAATTGTTTAAATTCAATTATAGTCGACTGGCCCACATGCTCGTAGGCAGATGTAGGATTTATTATGATAATATTAGGCGTGCTTGGTACCTTTCATTTGGAAATAGACAAAATAGAAAAAAATAGAAATAAATAGAAATGCGTGCCTAATTTTCAGTAAAAGTACCTTTGAGTATTAACATACGTACAAGCCGAAAGAGCAAAAAGCGTGCAACTGTAAACGCAACGGTTGTGGGATTGACTCCCATTCGAAGGAATGAAATATTTAATATTTTCATTTCTTCGCTCTGGTAACTAGGCATAGCGCGGCGTTAAGTTCCGCCATTCAATACGCAATGCCTCAAGAATTCAGCAGCAAGTGGGAAATGGAAATGTCTAAATGGGGAACGAAATGTCTGAACACTAGGTTCCTAGGTTCCTTCTGTCTTCCCTGCTATGTACGGAATACAGCGTGAATGTCTTACAAAAGATATATTCGTTAAATTAAATTCCTGAAAATTATTCAAAACGTTTACCCAAAGTAAATATATTCTATTATAAAATAAAAAAATATATCTACCGCAAAAAGGCAAAAAAAGTACCGCAATGCCGTACCAAATGCACATTAAGGAACATCTAAAGAAGCGTGTTACATGATATTAGTGCCGCCAAACTTCCGCTATGAACTATCGATTAGGACAGGATGATAAATGCCAAAAGTTGACACTGCTAAACAGTCGTCTCGACTGCGGTGCCGTTATTTTATACTATTATTTTATATAGAAGTTTACTATTTAATTTGAAGTAATAATTATATTTATGTCTTTCTACCCAATTCGAGACAATACGACTCGTTGACAGTCACTCATCATGTGGCTCTCAACGAGTCGTATTGTTTGCCAGAACTAAGAAATGAATCGTCAATTAATTTAATATCATCATCATCATCATCATCAGCCTGTCCTCGTCCACTGCTGGACATAGGCCTCTCCAATGGCAATTTAATATACATGATGGGATTATTAAGAATGGTAAAATCTGCGTTGAAGAGTCGTTTTTGCAAAAGTCCTTCATATTTTATTCTCTGTATATAACTGTGACGAATTGTGTTAATTTAGCACAAAAATTGAGGCCACGTTCATATGATGCTTATTTCCCAAAAATAAATATACTTAAAAAGGTTCAAGCTTTACCTTCAATAAAAAAACACGTTATTTTTAACCAAAGTTGCGTCGTAAATCTTCGTAGAATTGATACAAGTGTAACCTAGGACGGCATAAATCAGATAAAAGGTGACACACAAATACTGACTCTATCATTAGCTTAATTCAAATAGATGGACATCAGGGTCATTTAAGGTACATATGTCTACATAGTAGATACTACATTTTATAAGGATATTGCCATATTAATTTTAAAGGTTATTTTATCATCCGTATAAAAAAATTTAGAAAGTATTTGTCAATACGCGTAGAAAAACAAAAGTCGATTTTTAGAATAAATAATAAAATTGTAATTGTTTTATTATGGCGATGACTATGGTAACTGTAAGCGACAGCAGCTTTAAAGAAATAGTAAATACTAGCATCTCTAAATAATACACTTATATATCTTTTAGGATTCGATCCAATAAACAGCAATCTAGTATATAAGAAAATACGTAAAAACTAATAAGAATCAATTTGCTAACTGACATAGATATTAGATATTTATTTACTATTCTCAATATTCTAAAATCTTCATAGTTAAATTTAAAAGATACATATCAAAGGGATCCATTTGGATTGATATATGTATAATGTATATACATATATTCCACTTAGGATGATGTCACCTACAATTGCAAGTTCACTACAGATATTAAACCGAGGTCGGTCGGGACAACGGTCGTATAGTAAGTAACTGTCCTTTAAATATAAACTAATAGTTCGATATCGTGCTATAAATAGCAGAACATTACTTTATACGAAGTATCATTAATTCAATAAGAAGGAAATTTACCAGAAAAAATACTATTCAATTATTTTTTTGATAAAATTTTTAACTTCGTTTTTTCTGTTCCTTAATTATTCTTATTGAAAAGAAGTACCGACTCGAAAGTTCGTTTGTTAACAAAAGGAAATTAAAAACACCTTCATATTAAAAATAGGACGATAGCGACCGCAAAGTATGTAGTGTATTAAATTACAAAACAATTATTTTAAGACTAACATTAAATACTGCCGTATCAAAGATCTGGGAAAGGTATAGCCAATAAATTACAGGTTCGATTCCCAACAGAACTTGTCGACAATTTTTTATTATTATTTTCATTTTCCCATCACTTCTCCGCTCTGATAGAAAAAGCACGGCGTTGAGTTCCACAACTCAACTCGTAGTGTCGAAATTTGGACGAAAAGTGGAGAACTGACTGTCTTCACCCGTATTTATCTATTCGTATAACGTAACTTTCTATTGAAGGAATGAACGAAATTATTTTTTATTAAAATTAATGAATGAATGTAATATAAAGACTGGAAGAATAAAGCCCTAATATTGAGGTAGAGTCATAAATCTGTCAATAACAATCACGTAAATTTAAATTAGCTTGGTCTTATTATACGTATTAATGAATGCTTCATATACTTTACAATTGATTACGAACTATTATTTAGTGGATAAATGTATTAATAAAAACTTTAAAAAATTAATCCTTAGATATTTTTAAAAGTAATGACAATAATGTGATTAATTAAATTTAATAGCCTTAAAATCATTATTATTTTGAAACAAATCATAGTATGTGACACTAATGTTTATAGATTTATAAGCTTTTTGTAATTAGTTTCTTTAAAAGTAATTATGTAAATTAATATAATTACATTGGAAACTTTCTTCTCTTTTCTTATCTCGTAAACGTAGAAAAATAATATGTCTAATTCGTGAATAGAAAAATAATAGATAATAATGTATATAAAATAAAAATTATAATGTGTATTATTAAAAAAATATTCTTATATCATTTTATAATACTCACCGCCCTTCCTCAATGAAAATATTCGTTTAATTTTCTTCATTGTATCATTTACAATTTGCCTCAATTGTACAAGATGCAAATTACTATGAGTCGTTTGGAGTTTGTTCATCCACTACACTAGGACCATATCATTTTTTATACATGTATATATTTTTATTAATGAAAAAATGTTTATATAAAATATTTCTCGGTACGTATAAACTTAATTACTGTATTATCTAAAATATTTATTATTATCTTAAACCAAAATTTAAAATAAAAACTAAAGTGCATCCCAAATTTAATTTACAAAATTATTTATTTTACACCACTTAAAAAAAAAAGGAACCACAGATTATAAAATATAAACCACACCATATAAAGAAAAAAACACAACACTACACCGTCTTGAACTGAAATGAAACTAAAATTGGCATCACTAATGACTGTTTACTACGACATAGTGATCGTGACTGACAGCTCCCGTAGGACGAAGTACTCTGTCGTACTAATCACATTCACTTAGAGTGTATTTTCTATTTTAAGAAAGTGTTCTTTATGGAAAATTGCTTCGATACCCTTTATTTTTTCTTTTTGAGAAGATAGAGAATAGAGTGAAAGATCACTACGTGTTCACTTTCTGTTCAAATATCTAAATACTTCTGATAAAGTGTTTGCTTTATACAGAGAAGAAAACCTATTTTTTATCACAAATATTACCTCGAAAAAGGGGGTCAAACATATATAATATTCATAACTAAATACTTTCATTTAAATATTCTATAATATATTAAATAACTCCCAAAGGAAGCTTTCTTTAACTGACCGTTATTGCATAAATCCTTAGTATTAGAACACTATTTATAAAGATGACGTGTTGTTATTTTTAAAATCTATAAGAAAAAGTCCATTTAAAAATGGATGATTGTTTTCTCAGGTGCGGTCGAGACTTAAAAGCTTAAGCGATAGTTATTAGATGATTCAGAAGGAATGAATAACAAGAACATTCCAAAATAAATGCTAAACTTAATCTTTGTTTTTTTTTTTTAAGTTGGTCATGTTCTATGAGTTATCTTTTACTTAAAAAACATATTTTACTGATTTAGATATGCAATACTAGCGAATTATAGAGTAAACGTTAGAAAATATATCCTTCCTAATATGCCCAAACAGACATTAAATAAAATATACTTAATTTCTGTTCTGTATCTGTGTCTGTGTATGCTCACATGTTAGGAATGATAAATTTTAACTTTAACACTTTGTTTCTCATTTTAAACGGCACTTGTTTATAATTACATCAATTTTAGCAGTAATAAAAAGGAGAGCTGAAGTTTTCATAATTGTTTTTAACTAAACTGTGATAAAATGCGAAGAAGTAAATAAAAATCTCTAGGGAAACTGTTGTTAAATCAATTCTAGCTAATTAAAAAGTACCTTAAAATCCAAAATACGATCTCAATCATCACATAAAAATACGAGAATAACTCAGCACTAGGTACAGTCGTGTTGTAATTAATTGTAGATGCTGGGCAAATTTGATTTTAGGATATTTTATATTTTCTTCCCAAATACACAGTGCTCAAAAGTCCAAAGAACCTAAACCGGAAACGGAACCTAAAAGGAACGTCACGGCAGCCACGACTCGTTAAGCGTATTAAAACAAACAAACAGACATACAGCCCTACGTCAATACTACGTTATGACTAGCCTTATCTTAATAAGACAATAGAGCAAGTAAACAATGCTTGCACAATTGCAACCAGACAAGACAATGACGTAAAGTGCCTCTTACGTACTTGAAGCCTACTAGTGTAGACTGTAGGAAATTAATTATAGCGTATGGATTATTAGGATTTTCTAGTATTTTTGTTTTGTCGTATTTTGCACAATAAAGAGAGAATAGAGTGGATAAGCTTTTAAAGTTTTGGTTCTAAATTTTTTTTATTTTAAAATGTAATTAAAAAAATATTCTAATTAGATTTTAACCTAAATTAACGATTTAAATTAAAGTATCTTAACAGCAAAAAACATTAAGAATACTTATTTATACAAAAGATTAATAATATGAAGCTTGTCAACATGCCAGTGGTTTCTGCGTAATACGGGGACAGACATACTCAAGTTACGGTTTTGTAAGAAAAAAACCACAAATCTTAACTATTATGGCAACACTATTATAGTTTAATAATTATAATTGAAGATAACCATGTAGTGATGTGGGAAAAAATAATCAATTAATTGGTACACAAAATGACGTTTTGTAATACTAATACTTATCTAAATAATAATTCTTTAGAAGTATACATATTAAAACGAAACATTACTTTCATGAATAGTTTCAGAAAAAAATCACTGATAAATGAAAAAAAATTTTTAATTCTTCACCCCCTTTTGAGTAGTTTTAAAAATAAGAAAAATAATGCTTTAAAACATCTGGAATAATATCTAGAAATTTTCAACAAGTGCCGTGAGATTTAAGCAAAAAAACGATCGTTATCTTTGATTACTCGTGTGACCCGAAAAATGGTCAATTTTCCAATTACTCACAATTGGCTTCTAATTTGGACTAGGTACAACACTAGTAATTAGTGATGTGACGTAATCTATTATTACGATAATGGGTGACATGCTTCAAGTTCTCTTTTATTTGTTCAATTAAGAATTTTAACATTATTAGGATAAAATTTGGTTTCGTTAGTTTTTTTTTTGTAATTTTGTAATAAAATCTTTTTCATTAGCACAATACTATCTATCTTGAAGGTGAGAGTGATATTTAAGAGTAATAAAAGAAAATGTACAAAGTTGTAAAAGTATAAAAAAAATAATATATAATAGTTAATTATTTATCAGTTGGATTATTTAATGAAGTTTCCATTTGAGGTATCATTAATTAGGTATCTTCAACATTTTTTTGGTCGTAAGCTATGCTTTTAAAAATAAAAATAAATTTTAAATCAAATAAGTTGCAAGTCCAATACAAGCATCCATCTTTTATGTTTAGTCATTTCTACAATAAATCATTAAATGAACCCAGTACCAGTTTTCTGAAGAGTGTAAGGACAACAAAACACAAAATAACTTTACAACGAGACGGACCTTACAGAGACATATACGAGTATTAAACTTCCTACTGTCATTAAAAGAACATTATAACTAGTGCACTGTAAAAATCAGCGAAGGCCATACAAAATCGCTTTAAATTAAGATAATTGATCACGACTAACAACACAATTGCTGTACGAACGCGATTTAAATGGACGCTGCTAATGTTTAAAACGAACGAGTGTTAAATAATTATAAATTTATGATTATTTAACGTGAAACTTCGATTGGATTAAATAAATATGATGACTGTATGTGTATATACTGTTTAAGATATATATGTTATACATATAGGTGATCCTCTTGCATGATTGTTGCTTGCTGTACCAATTTTTTTTAGCTTTTCTCTGCATCCCACGAATAATAGGGAACGGACTAAGTGTCTTAGCACTAGGCTCCCACAATCCCTCTGCCTACCCCGCTATAAATAATATGTCCCATATTGCATTGTCAAACAATAGGGTGTATTAACACTATGTTCAGTTATTTGCAGGAAAAATAAAAACCTACCTTCAGCT
The DNA here is from genome assembly GCA_036379175.1 of Heliconius cydno galanthus. Taxonomy (NCBI): domain Eukaryota; kingdom Metazoa; phylum Arthropoda; class Insecta; order Lepidoptera; family Nymphalidae; genus Heliconius; species Heliconius cydno. Next base: position 888,194 of record JAKRZM010001341.1, on the reverse strand, counting down.
CTAGCCCGTCTCTCGAACTCGTCGAACAGTCTATTGACGTCATCGATTTCTCTCCGTAACCTCCTCAATTGAGGGTCAGCTGGATCTCCTTCGGCGAGTAATTTCTCCGCGTCCTCGTTGAGGGCACGACGTATCGCCTGGCGTTGTTCCGCGCCCATTGCTACGAACTGTTGAAAGTGGAGGGGAAATTAGAAAAAATAATTGTAGATAGCTACATAAAGGATTTGTTTTTTAAATATATAATTTGTAAAATTATTATTTGTATTTTTCAATATTGAATTATTTGTAATATGTTAATTAGACAACAATAAAAATGTTTAGCTTAAAAACGTATCTATAAGTGTACTGAACATTACATTACAGTGTAACAATATTATGCAATTGTTACGTAAAATAGTAATATATAAATTAAAATTCAACAAAAAATAGATAATTGTTAGTACCAAGAAATTAGAAATATAGTAGAAAAAGATAACTTACTTGTGGGAAGTCCCAGCCCTTTACAACTTTAATCGTAGCAAATATCATGTTCTGTCTCATTCTTAGTTGTTTTCTCTGCCATAGTTGTATAACCTTTAAAAATACGAAACTTTTAAATCTGACTTTTAAACATTGTATAACATTTTTTTTAAGATTTCGTAAATAAAAAAATAGTAACTTTTCAAATCTAAGCTAATATAACATAGCTAAAGTGTTTATTTGGATGAATGCGCTAATCTCATAAACTACTGGTTCGAATTAAAAAACATTTTGGAGTTGTATAGTACATCTACCGAGGAGTAACTTACCCTATCGTACCCGCTGCGTAACCCGCCCGCAGCGTCCAACGCCGGTTGGCAGGGCGGCGGCAGCGCCAAGACGGCGCCTGGTAACTGCGCCTCCGTGCCCGCGCCGCCGAGTCGCACGCGCCAGCGAGTGCGGCCTGAGTTGTCTATTATTGTTATGGCTGAACCTTTTTCTATTGCGATCTGTGAAAAAGTATGTGTGTGCGAATAGTAATAGAAGTAACTGTGAATAGAAGTAACGGAAATAAGAAATTAAAATTATTATAATTTCTTCTTTTCAGACGTTTTCCGAAGTAAACAGAGAAAATTTTACGCTAAAACAATCCGTTACCTTGCCTTTTTAATAGATACCACACTTCTTCTACTTACTAAACCAAAGAAATAAAAATCATTTAAATATAAAAAAATCATTTTCCTCATTTTCGCTGGGATTAAACTTAAAATCTTCATCAGATGATAGTTAGGACTCAGTGATGTTTATTGTTTATTTAAAATCACAAGATTTTTTGTATGAATGTTTTCGGCTCGTATAAAAAAATAACAAACTCACATTAGCATGTTTATAGGCACACACGGTCTCAGCTCTCAGTGGCCTGGTGACGGGCGCCCGGCGTTGCTTCACCGGCCTTATTTCTTGAGCGTCTTCCACTAAACGCGATATCATAGCTCCTTGTTGGTTTAATTCCTCTCGAAGATCTTGCATGCCTATGAATAAAATAATATAAATGCTAATAAACCCTTACGAATAAAGATTAAAGATTTACTTAATAATTATGTTCAGTTTCACACTCCAAGAACACAGTGTTAAATCACTGTTTTTTAACGTTAACTTTGCGGAAAGAAATAGCGTAGCGCAACACTAAAATTGTCAGTAAAAACAGAGCATAAGTAATAGTAAAAATAAGGTGGAATCTTAAGCATATGGTTACGAAGTACCATATTATATGTTATGTTTCTTACTTTGATAAATACAAGCCATAGACATACATATATCATAGTAAAGGAGAGGAGGAGGAGAGTGTTTAAAAAAACTATACCTTTGAGAAGCCTTTCTCCTTGGTCGAGAGTAAACTCTGATTGAGAGAATGTTGTGTTTAGTGCTTCTTCGCGTCTGAAATAAATTTAGCGTATTAATTACTAGTAAATATATGCAAAATATAAAAAATATTATTTAATGCTTACTACAGCTACGACAGAGAAATATTAACATTATTTTAGTTCGAAATAATATTTCCTATAAATAATTTAACTCTACAAACAAATTATAAATATACGGTTTGTTTTAGCTGCAGGTATATTTCATCTAATAAACATTCATATTTTATAATAAAAAATAATGTTCTTTCTTTATTCACTTACTTCTGTATCCACTTCTCGGCTTCTTTTACTTGTTCGAAGAAGTTATGATATTGAGTTGTGTGCTTCAAATGAGTTTCCAAACATAACGTAAGCTGGAGAACCCACGCCCATTGAGATTGCATCACCTAAAGAATACAATATAATTATACTAAAACTGTCTAATATACTTTGTACTTTATTTAAAATTTATTTTTACTTCGCTTTTCCCTACATAGCACTGTGTTCAAAAGGTAAAAAAAATAAACTACAACCAATCAAATCTAAATTTAAGCTTCTAAACAATAAAGTCCAAAATCCAACCTGCAAATGCGCTTCAATAGTCTTCATAGCGGGATGATGTTGAGCGATGAGAGCTTCCCCGCGATCGATCACATTACTGAATTGTAACTCCCTTTTTTCCAATGATGACATCAGTTGCTAAAAAAAAACAACTCTATTAGTATAACAATAAGGTTTAAATTAAAATAATAAATGGATATATCGACAAATATGTAAAATCTAAAAAATAGCGCTGTGAGTGTTTTTGTTTAATTATTATTAAGCAATTTTTATGTTTGTCTAAATTAAAGCAAGTATATAAATGTTTTATAATCTATATTAAATTTAAATTGTGAAACAATTGCTATTTGCGCCTTTTAATTTATAATAATTTATACTACATAAACATCATTCAATTTATGCTTTGATATCGTGCATCATGCTATTTGCACTAACTTGGTGAATAAAGTACATTTATTTATTTTTTAAATTAAACTTAAGACTTTAATAGCTTTGTATGCCAAAAATTAAAGGCAAAATGCAAAGCAAAAAAAGTATAAATAAATGAAATGGTGTAAAACAAACCTCTCTATCGTCTCCAAATGAATGCTTGCACAAAAAATGTAAATAAAAGTAAAAATGTGATTTTTTGTGACAATGGCCGGTGGAAAATGGATTTTAATAGTGATGATATAGATGTTATTTACAATAATGTTCAGATAGATGATTATTATTTTAATGTGTTATTCATATATTTTGAATTATTAGAAAATTTAATTTAATTTAATTAAATGCAATGCAATTACTATTATATGGAATTCTAATATTTTTATTCTTAATTAATTAATTTTATTTCATAATACAATTAAATTGAAGATACAGATTAGTAAATAATTTTGATAATGATAAATATAAAAGTCTTTAATCAATTTTTAAAAGTCTTTAACCATTTTTTTTAATAAATAAAAAATATATCTTTAGTCATAGTATGTACGTTAAATACACTTAAAGTAATATTGTGTATATATTTTCATGATGGACTTTTTATGGTTTTTTTTTAACCTAATATTTCCTTACCTCATAATAATGTTGTATAGCCGGTAAATTAATATGTGGGTCTGCCCAATCTCTAGAAAGTTCTATTTGTTCTTTTTCATTCAACCAGTTCAGTTCAGCCGTGGCCGATTGAAGGAATTCTTGTAATGCGTCTAATTCTGAAATTCTGTAAACATACAATAATATTAGTAGTTTAACAAAATATAACAAAAACATTGCCATTCGTATTATTCTATTTTTTTTAAATGATATAACAATAAATTACTCACCGTTTAGTACTAGAAGATAACAGTTCAGCGTATAGTTTCTGCAGCTGACTTAAATGTTGGTTGTACAGATTTAGCTCCTCGCCACTGAAGTTTGATCGGTTCATGACGCACTGTTCCACCTAATAACATATAAAAAATGTATATCTTTGATACATATATTTTTTTAGCCGGTGCTGGATCCAATACATAACAGAGTAGGCAGAGTAGTGTAAGACACTCCATTCCCATTAAGACTCTTCCGTTGCGTGTTGAGTAACGGAACTCAATGCTGCGCTTTGACTCGTAACCAGAACGAGGAAATGAAAAATATTTCATTTTCTCGAGCGGGAGTCGAACCCACAAACTGTCACGTTTACGAATGCGCCACAACTGATCTCGTATACAAGTAAAGCAAGGCAAAAATATTTATACTCTTTACTAGTACGTAGTATGTCTATATATGTATTTACATGAAAAAAAGGCATATTATCATACCTTAGAATGGAATTGATCTATTTGTTTGTGTTCCCGCTGGTGTTTGTCTAACTCGTGCTGCACAGATGGCAGGTCTGACCCGTAGTCGGCTTCGTGAAGCTTTTTCTGCAAGAAATTATTTATAAGCTTAAAATACTTTTTTTTTAGCTTTACACTGTATCTCGCATATAGTGTAATAGGTAGGAGGAACCTAGTACTAAGACACTTAGCATTTCATCACCACTACTCGCAAAGTATTTTTTCCATCTTATCTATAAACTCTGAACATCTCAAACATTAACTAGAGCACTTTCTTAATTCTTTAAAACTTACCAACTTCTCCTTACACCATTTGACAGCTTCATGCAACTGCTGGAACTTGGGGTCGGCATCGTGGACCCTCGTCTCTAAGACAGTGCGTGTTTCCCTCCGTACTGTAGTTTGTTGTACCGGCATTCGAACTGACGACAACCTCGGTACAAGACGCCCCGTGAACGATTGACGCGCGTTGAGCCAACGGTCGTGGAGTTGTTGAACTCTGGAATATGTGCGGATTCGTCAATATTACTTTATTTAAACAATATATACTTCTATTACATAAGAGAAATAACTTTTAATTTCTTATGATACTATGAAATTATAAGATGAAAATTTAGTTTTATTTCCCAATTATATAATCAAGACTAATATAATCATATGACAAACGAGACGAACTCGTGATTTTCACTCTTTTAGCATCATGCATCTCCTCTATTTAGCCGAATAGACAAAAACAAAACCTAGTATCTAAGACACTCCACTCTCCAACAAAAAAAATCCAAAAAATAAAAACAAACTTACCGTCTATGCAAATCGCTAGCTTGCGGATACCTTCCCTCCCTTAAGGCATGAGAATCCTGGAACATCTCTTGTATAGTTGTTTCCATGCTTCGTAATTCCTGTTCAATTTGTTCAGCGGCCATCTTAGCCTCGGCCGGGTGCACGCCGCGCTCGACGCGACGTAGCTCGTTTTCGATGTGACGCTCTACGTTGTCGAGACCGTTTTCTGTTTGCTTTATGTCTCTGTTGGATAAAAGGGTGGGTTGTAAAGTAAATTATAGTTGGCAATGTATGAAGAGTCAATTTAATTTCCGTTTATAAAGAAATATCAATAAAATTGTTTCGTTAAGAAAATACGCAAATATACTTAAAATTTAATAAAATGAATTAAGTATATATATATAAATCTTATTATTATCTGGACATATATTCACATGTCTAAAACATACTTATATAGACAAAATAGCCCATTAGATGTCATCCATGACAATACAACTTCAACGCATTTCTACATTTCTTCATTTCCTTACTCTGGCACCAAGACCAAGCGCGGCCACTCAAAAATTAAAATACCATACCTATGTAACTTCTCCGCCAACCGCTGTAAACGTTCAAGTCGTCGTATTTCGTCAGAGAGATCTCGTTCTCTCTCCTGCGCCGCCATCAAAAGTCTGGACCACGCTTGTTCTAACGCTTCTGGGCGTAGTGTCGGTTCCACTTCGATCTCGCCTACTGATTCGAAGTATTTCTGTGTGGGAAAAATAAATTAATTTTAAAAACTTATAATACTATAATTAAAAATATAACTGAAACATAAGACATTAATATCTTCATTATATTTTAATATAACTAACATAATTATTAAACGAGTTTTGTTAAACATTTTTTTTAACATATAGATAATTATAGAAATAAAATCGTCTACGTTCTACTACATTTTGTATATGTAGGAAAGATATTTAATAAGTCGCTGTCATTTTAGCGCAAATCTTATACTTTAAAAACTTTATATACAAATATTTGATTTAAAATAACTATCCTAGCATTTTAGTGAGACATATAAAAATATATAAATAATTGTACAAATGTACCTCTAGTTCCCGGTACTGGTAAAACAGTTTCTGTTTCTCGCGTTGTCGCAGAGGCACCTCCTCGGTGCGGAATCGCGTGCTCTCGCTAAGCAACTTTTTCATTTCGATCAAAGTTGACGGGAAGGCACGGTCCTGAGAAATAAAAAAAATACATTATATTATATTCACAGACAGAATGTGAAAAACTGGTAAATATTTCATGCACCCAAATAAAATAAGCGATAATAATATGTATTTTTTTTTCTACTTTATGCTTTATTCCGTATATAGCAGAATAGGCAGAGAGAACCTAGTGCTTAATACTACATTGTGTGTTAAGTTGCGGAACTCAAAACCACACTTTGTTTATAGTCAGAAGTAATCCCAACGACAGACAAAACATTTAAGACTTCCAACTACAACGACTTCCTTAATGACACCGTCTAACAAACCTGCATAAGCGAGCACTTCTCGTGCAGCCAGGCGCGGTGCTGCGCCGCTTGCTCGGTGTAGGCCGCCGCGCGGCGCTGGGACTCCGCGTCAAACAGCGGGTGCACCGCGGGAGGCTCCGGGAATGTCTCGTACAGGGACGAGATGTACGTGATGAGTGATTTCTCGTCGGGCTCGTGGGTGTCGACATCTGGGGGATTTTTTTATATTACTACTAATACCATCGACATAATAGTTTTTTTTTTCAGTTTCACACTGTATCCTGCACACAGCAGGGTAAGTGGAAGGATCCTATATATCTTAATACCTCCGTTATGATGGAGGTATTAAATTATAAAAAAAAACAAGCAATAACACAAAAAAAAATAGCACACAAGGCGCGAGGTCAACCATTGTCTTGCCACCACGACCTTAACATAAAACCTAGAAATAGAAATAAAAATAAAAAAAAACAACAAGAATAGTATGAAAATTGCGACGATTACGATTCTATTTCTCTTATCGCATGCAAAGTTCCCTTGCAGCGATTATTTACGCTAACCACGCTAAAGTAAATTATTATAGGAGTTACGCTTCGCCGTGTTAGATATACACAAATGTGATGATAACATATTGTCTGATTTTAATTAATGTGGGTTCAAATCCATTTATGATATCTATACTAATAGGTATTATGAAGCTGGAGTTTGGACGTCAATGTCAGAAACTATAAGTTCCAATTGAAAAAATCACGGTCGTAGGTTAAAAAAGCCACAAATATTTCCGTTATATTTCAAAGTAATTTGCCACCCTATGGCGTCGCATGTGTACCTACTTATAGGTCTAATAGATAAACCCTAAAGAGTAGGTACATTCGCAATATCTAAACAACGACATTACTTCCACTGGCTAAAAAAAATAAAATCATTTTACTTCATATAAAAATTTTGCAAAAACCAATACAACTAAATTACACAAGCTAAACTATCCATAAAATATCAATACAAAATAATTGGCACGTCCCAAATAGATGACTGACAATACTGACATCACATATCTATAACTAGGCGAACAATGACTCATAAACCATCGAGTGTCTGACCTGACTGACTGTAACAATTGAATAGAAACAAGTGCAATCGGTTCTTATGTTAAATGGTCCTTAACAATTTAGTTTATAATTCTATTATAACAAAAACATATAAATATATAATACATATCAGTCAAATATAGAGAGACGAGACTTCATGACGCGGCGGCACGGCGACGTCTCTAACAGAACTATATGCGATAAAGTTTAAAATTTTATATTCCAAATATTTTCATTAACTTACACTACTTAAAGAAATTAAGAAAATTATCCAAACAAAAAATAAAATTACCACAAATTCTATATCAAAATAAAAAATAACCAAACAAAAAAAAACAGATTAACATTAAGATACAGATTACATTACCAGACAAAAACAAATCTAAGCTAACGATATAAAACCTCCAATAGAGCTGTCCGTCCGTCGGTCACGCGTTATAAATCTCTGTAATACCCGCGTACCCGATACGTTAGCTAACCAAAGTGTCTTAAACGCGGAAAGGACATTACTCTGTGGGAATTGAGAGATATTATTTCTATGCAAAATTTTATTGATATTTGTAAGTAGAGGAAACCCACGCAACACCAAATTTTCAAGACAAAGCATGTTGAGTAGCGGTTCATACCCCCGGGTGGGATTCGAACCCACAACTGTCACATTTATTCATTATTCATTCATGGGCCTATTGCAATTTCATTAATAAGAAGTGAAAGTAACTGCATTTTTGTGTATATTGGCTAAAAGGTATCTCAGTAAAAGTTTTTTGCAATTCCTTAACGAGAAGCTATAAAACGGGATCAAAATATGGTAGAAAGTATAAGAGTTGACAAGCCACATTGATATTTTAAATTGTCGTTGCATTTATGACTTAAGGCGACATTTAACAATAAATGTTCTGAAATCGTAGTTGTAAAGTTGCAACTTACGAAATTCAATTCGCAGTTTGTGTACCAGACCGAGAGAGTCACCATATTTGCAAAATTTTCTTGTCACGGTTGTACCGAGGATCACTTGGTATCAATTTGACAGTTGATAATCATTCATGTTCATAAAAAATCAAAAAAATTGTACTAATGTATAACAATGGTGACTAACCTTCGGGGTCCAATAACCTAGTGACTCCATACTCCTTTTCAACCACGTGGAAAGCTGTCTCTAAGCGCTCGCGAACCTGTCTTGATCTGTAAAACAATATGTAATATTGTAAATTTGAAATAATATATTTTTTATTATCTAATCTTTTTTTATTTTATCAGTTACACGCTTTATCCCGCATATACAGAGGGAGAGGGGAACGAACCTAGAGTTAGCACTACAGTGTTATATAAAAAGTCTTACTTTAGCCAGACAAGCTAGATTTAAAAAGCTAACATGAAGCTGATGAGCTTTTCAAAGAAAAATAAAACATTTTTCAATCTCATATAATTAACATTTATTTTCATTTGACATTACAATAACACATTTTCAAGAAACACTATATAATTATAAGAAAATAATATCTTAAAAGTTTTACGATGTATCGTACATTGTAGTACCTACTTGAATTACTGTTTATATTATTTCATAAATATTCATTAAAAATCAGTTTCTGAAAACTATTAGCCTTGAGATCTTAGGATAAAAATCAAATCAGTTAAAAATATATTTAATATGGAAATTTCAGAAAAAAAAAATACGAGTATGGATGTTTCAATTCTGCAGATATAAGATTAAAATACAAAAAAAATATATATTTTTATGATATTCAATATTTTCTAATAATTAATAACTAAAAAAAACATTATTTTATTACAAACAACACCCTCATCTTACCTGATATTACGCCAGTCTATCAAATCAGGACGGTTTCTATGTATCAGCGCGTTGAAGGCGAGTCCATCTCGCCACGAGGATGTGAAGTCAGACACTCTGACCCCTGGATACTTGGCTGTGGAACGTCTCGCCCAGCTGAGGAGGGCTTCGCGGGCAGTTACGTTTGGCTCTTGGCCTACTACTATGTCTGATATCTGGAAAGAGAGACAAAATTTTAGTTATTGATAATATTATGAGAATAAGACTGTAATAAGCCTAGGTGCGATATTGGATCGCTTATACGTAAAGTTTCTGTAACAAAGATTTGATTTTGGCCTTTTTTCCTAGTACCTAAGAGTAGTAAAGAAATTATTTATTCTTTACCTACAGCTTCCTCATACAGAAATATGAGAGAAAAAAAATCAATTACCACTCCCAAGCTACAAGCAGTTAAATCTAAACGAATTATCTCACGCTCTTCGAATGAACTCCGAACAAAAAAGGTCTCGGACCATTCTTGTAAGACACTACACTTACGATTCTCATATAACAATTACACGCCAATACTCTATACGTAGAGTAACAGCTCTATCGAACGATTTACATACAAACAATACGTATTTATTAAGTAGATACCGTCTGAGAAAGATACTAATTAAGGTGTCTCGTTACAGCGCTGATGGACATTGGTGGGTAAACGCGATAGTTAAAGTTTTGTATTAAAATATACTGTAAAAGATAAATAATTTAAGAATGTAATTTTAACTGAACCCGGAAACCGGGTTTAAAAGTATTCTTCTTTCCTGAGTGTGGAATAACACTTTAAAAAGTTAAATATACTAATAGTAGCTTCCAGTGATAACGTTCCTCTATAAATTTAAAGTATATAAATGTAATATTTTCAAAGACATCATATTAAAAACAAAATTGCATACACTGAAAACAAGAACATCTACATACAATTACCATCTAGCTGGCAATTAACAAAAGCAAATCATCCAAAATGAGATCGCTTCAAGTAACGCCCTACTACCATCTATCTATCTATCTATCTTTGTCGACTAACTGTGAATCACAGATCAAAATATGCCCGGCCTGGATCTGTCTGTGAAATATCGGTCGAAACTAAAACTGCTTCCGTTAGAAACATTTGACAAAAGGAAAGCGGAAACGAACGATTTGGTAATAGTATTGATATATTTTTTTAATTTTTCTGTATTTTGTGTACGCCATATTAGAACTGTAATTTTTATCTATGGCAGCAGTGTTCGGAAGTCTTGTTATATATCAGACACAAAAATAATAGTATGTTTTTTTTAGTTCTACACTGTATCCCGAATACCCTATGGTAGACAGAGGGTGCTTCGCTGTCTTTTTAACACAACAAGGAAATGAAAATAATTGATTTCCTCCAAATTTCGGGACTCCTCCGTGTGCCGATGGGAATCGAACCCAAAATTGTAGCGTTTACACTTTGACGGCACAGCTATATTCTTTACGAGTTAATAGTTTTTTTTTAAATATGTACCTAGAGGCCGGTTAGAAGAATGGAGTGGCATTAAAGAAAACATAAGAAAAATAAAAGGTTAACGTTTACAAAAACACACAAAGCCAAAATGTTTAGCTAAGTCATCCGCAAGAAAAACCGAGTTACATTTTCTGAAATATAAACAAATATCAAAAGTGTATATTCCAAATAATATCCTGAAATACTAGCACTTGGACCGCGTCCAGCTACAAATTTAACTAAAGCATGAGGAAGTCACATCTAAGCACTTACTAGTCACAAGCATGTGTCAATTTAATGTACCAAAGACAGCGCAGTCTTAATATGTTTAAATATTATTTTATTAAACTACAGTACTGTAGACAAGAAACTTAGTGTTAAGACAGTCCGCTCTCCACTTTCCAACGAATTCTGGAGGCATTGCGTGTTGAGTACATGACAATTATCGAAGCACAAGCAGAATGAACCAATAAAAACAAAATAAATGCATTAATAAAATCAATTAATGTGTTCCATAGATATAAACAGTAATATTAAAAGCGCATTATGTTGTCTTTGCATACATTCATCTTCATAATATCTTCTATATAATTATCGCATTAATGTCCTGTCTGTTTTAATTATACGCTGGATTGCTATTAAAGAAAACAAGGCAAAATCAATTATTCCACGATATAATTAATTTAGTCACTTGTTCTTTACATTTATACTAAATAAATAAAGGTAAATTAAGGTTTGTCAATTTTTATAAGAGGCCTAAAATGGGTACGGAACCTTGGCTGCGTGAGTCCGCCACACATTTGACCATATTTCTTTTTACAGTAACGGTCTCTTTTTCTGAATTGTGTTTTCAAAATAACGTTAATAAATTTAACCTTCTATTTTTCTTTTTCTACATTTAGATATAATCTGGAATCAATGCTTGAAAAAAATGCATAAGGAAAAACAAGAATTTGCAATGAAAAAGTTTAAATGAAATTTGAATGACAGTTACGTAGCTAAAATCAATTTTATAAGAAGTTATATCAACAAGATTGTATAAGTTCGTCACGAACCAGTGCGTCTAGCGCTTCAATTTCCTAGAATACGTAAAAATGTTCCCATTTTACATTTCTAGGAATATAAATATTCATAAAATTAATTATAAAAAAATAATTAAATGACCTTCTCCTAGCACCGCCAATTTGTTTCAGACGTAACATGTGGAGTTGTTGCAGAACTCAACGCCGCGTCCCACAAGGATCCGAAGGATCACACATACAAGGATCGAACCCACAGCTAACGTGTTTATAGCCAGAAACTTTTCTACTGAGCTCTTTCATGTCATGGCTGACTGGCTGATTTACAGTAGGTACTTACAGCATAATAGTTAAATCGATCATTTAAAAAGCACACAGGCAAACACAAAGAGATATACAAAAACATTTCTTTTTATATTACTACTGATAATATGTTTAAATTGTTATTAAAATATTTAAAAAACGCGCCTCTTATATGATATCCTAAATTTAGTCGTCCTAGGTGGTAGATAACAAAAATATATACCATTAGGCTTTAATTATCAGAAAAGCTCTTCGAATGGACAATTCAACAAACAAAAATACAATTTTTTTATTAATTATTTCTATAATTAAGTAATTATAATTTCCATGAATTAAAAAGAAGAGACATCACTAATCTAGATCGATCACGAGATATTCCTTAGTCGAGCGAACGAAAGTAACGTTCATGCTTCATAAGACAAAGAATAGTCCAAGAAAGTGTTGATTGTATAATTTCTACTTTCCTATTTTTCTTTAATTTTTTACATTAGTAGCACTGAGTTAAGATTTTAGAAGATATATACCGGATATTTTATAACGAAAAACGGCAAAGTTTTTTTTTCGTAATAGAAGGACAGTTAGAAATATCCTGTGAGACGATACATACACAAGAATTTGTTCCTGTACATATTTTAAGCTGCAATATATTATGCATATCGTATTTTAAAGATAATTAATATTAAAACAAGAATTAAACCCAAAATTATTTAAAATAACTAACAAATCTTACACAAAACAAATAGGAATAAAGTATACAGTTTTAATATTAATCTAACTAAATTAATAGTACAATAAAAAAGGGGTAAATTCAGTGCCATGCGGTACGATCCCCGTGACCTGACAGTAGGTCAATCACCACATTTTGCTTAAACATAACTTTGATTACACTTTGAAAACTAGGTTCCCAGGTTCCCTCTACCTGCCCTGACATGTTGTTAGAATGTACGAATTTTTCTGCCTATACTACGCGAAAAAATTACGCACAAAAAAGCCAGAAAGAGAAAATATGGTTTTGATATTTTAAGAAAAAATGCGATATTGTTAGCACAAAACTAGCTCAGAAATCAGAAATTAATTCAAGTAATTTTGACCTGTACGAAAAGCAAATATATGCGTTATAAGGATTATCTATAGATAGATAGCGTGCGTGGGCGAACAGTCGAAGCAATAATCCATGATGTCATCGTTCGAGCGCCAGGGCCTTCACTTCGTTTTAACTTGCTTCACTTTTATTACGAGTTTCGTATACATCTATATACGAAGTAAACTTTAGTATATGTCAGAAATATACGTAGGTACTTAAATATTTTACATTTTTTAAGATCTCCTAAAAAATTATCCAAAAATAACCTCATAAAACAGAAGTACAAACAAGTTTCTCGAAGGTATATTTAAAATTATCGACCAAAAATCTTGATTTATTGTCAGAAATGCAATACTTTCATTGTTTTATTATGAAGAATTACATAAACCTTCGAATACAATCTTGCTTCAGCAATTTCAAATTCTCCACTTTAAGCTAACAAGCAGATAGAGACCAGAATCCTTTGAATATCCAAACCGACCACTTTGCGAAGTCGTGAAGCAAATCAGCAGACAATAGGTAGAGAAACAACGTCGGGTCGTGAAATATGGATCGGACATCCTTTTTTTTTAAGAAACTATTAAAGTTTTTGCACTAATCTTGTAACAAATTATACAGCGGGAGTCTATTCTCGCTGGTGTGATATAATCTATATGAGATTAATATCTTGATGAGTTGTATTTCTTTTGTTTTTAATTCAGCTTCACGCTGTATACGGCACACAGAGGGGAGGGCAGAGGGAACCTGGGAATCTAATGTTACAACTTCATTCCCATTAAGATATTTAATTTTCCGCCGAATTCTGGAGGTATTTCATTCTCCCAAATGGGAATCGAACCCACAACCGTCGTGTATACAGCCGATGTTGTATTTCGATGGATATAATATACTGAGTTTTACGGCTCGTGGGCAAAAAGTGAAGAACGGAGAGTATTAACACTAGGTTGTCTCTGCCTGTCCTAGTACATTTGGGATACTTACGGTATAAAATTTTAAAATATAGTGCAAAAACATTAAAGTACGTAATTTATAATAACTAATATTATACCGTGCTTCAATACAGCCGAAAGCAGAACGAAGACACTCACACGTAGGGTTAATAAACATATTAACATTCCATACAAAATTTGCTCGATACATTCAAGATTTTTACACGCATTAAGTTATTTGGAACAATAATTTTAAATAGCAATAGTAAAAATGATTTTTTTTTAGCTCTATGTCTCTCTCACCTCTCTGGCGGAGAAACCATATTTTATACTGAAATAGACTTGTGTTTGACCGCATCAAGCCTGGTGATAAGCGTTGCGGTCTACGGTGATGCACGCTTGCCTAACAAATATCTATAATATCACTCTGTTTTTGAAGTCCCCACATTATATAGAAAATACAGATGCCGGCAAGATAGATTAACATTTATTCGCTATAATTATCATAAATATATTTTTAGTATTTTAAATATTTTCAATTCTATACTTAAGAATGTAAAAATACATACCGTGAACAAATATCGTTCTAAATTGCACGATAAAATATTTATGCGTTCATAAAAAAGTTTACCAGGTATGTATTTCATGTTATGAGAACTTCGGAATTGATAAGTTAATAATAATTTAAACCTAACTATTAAAATGTCAATATGCGTCTAGCAGAAAAACTTTCGGCGTATAATTTACTATAATTGAAGTGTTTTGATTATTTTTTGTAAGATTTCAGTAATAGAGAATATTATTTAGAATAAAAAATATGCGTAGTTTTCTACCACGAGAATGACAGAAGTTACGTAGGTATTCTAAGATGCCCTACTCAAGACATAATAAAGTACTTGCGATAAGACACTTCGTTTCCATCTTTCTCTTTATTTTTCAAGACAATACGCGTTGAGTGGCTGGAAACAATATTAATTTTCCCGAGTAGTGATCAAATCCACAACCATTTCTTCAGCTATCCACTGCTGGCGACGGCATCATCGTAAATAGATATTAAATAGCTAATAGTTTATAGCTTACAAACAAAACAAATAAAACATAAACTTATTAAATTTTATCTACCAACTTCAAATCACCTAAACAATCAACGCATTGAATTTTCTATTTCAATTTTTAAATTAGTTCGACCAAAACGATGACAAGTGAATAATGCTTTTGATTAAACCTTCTCATCTCATAGGATAATAACTAAAAGCAAGAAACTTTTTGTAGCTTCACGCTGTACCCCGCACATAGCAAGGAAGGCAGAAGTATCCTCGGAACCTAGTGTTAAAACACTCCGTTTACAGTTACACGCTTGTGCCTCTGCGCCACGACTGGCCTCCATCTATAGGTTAGTATAAATATATAAAGTAGTGAACAGAGTATCTTAACACTACGTCCTCTTTATCTACCGTGGTATATGCGCTTAAATACCGTAGAGTAAAAAAAACGATCAAAACTATGATATCATCATATCATTAAGCGACGTGCCTACAGACGTTGAAAGTGGTTATCGATTTACCAAAATAGGAATCTTGCGGACATAAGGCGCCAGACCGATAGCGATCTATATAAGATTATACACTGAATAAGAAATTTAACATTTTACAGACACGTTTGATATAATAAAAGGAACCTAGATTTCACTATGGTACTTAAGACGTGCCTATATGTAAATTGTAGATGTAATTTCATATACGTTAATATTAAGTTCGGCAGTATGGGGCGGAAAAATAATTTACTAGTTAGCTATTTCTGTAATAGAATGTGAGACATACTCGTAAAATCGGAATAAAACCATAACTCAAAAAAAATATTAAAGCTAAATTATCATTACATATTATATGTAATTTTTGAAAAAATGTACAATTTCTTAAAAAACTGTAATTAGTGCGACTTACATGAAAATGCCAATGCAGTACAGCCTTACCAATCGATATTACCACTTTAGGCAGCTAGCGAAATGTAACGACGTAATTACCCAAAAATGCAGGCATAGCGACATTAAAAGAACTTTTTTTAATATCACGCTGTATCTCGCATTCCTCAGCTTATTTTGCTGAATAAAGTGTGGAAACTTAAGTGTTAAAAAAAATAAATTAAAAATCTTCACTTTTTCTCCAATTAATTACAAAATAAAAGCCAAGATAAACAATAACCCTCTCAATTTTCCAACAAAGGACATTGATATGTCAACATATAAATTATTCTTTATCAGATGAGATCGAGATAGTGAAAACAATTGGTATTTCTCTTTCCCACTGCACTGCCGACAATCGTATAGCGATCTGACCGTCTTTGTACGTTTAATTGGTATTTCGAATGGGCGACGACTCGTGGACTCGTGGAAACTCACAAACGTGACTTACTAAACTAAATTGTGTGTTTATGCTAGTAGTAGTCAGCCAAATAATTTGTATTATTCTGCTTCCAGAACTCGGCGTAATATGGAAAACGGAGTGTCTAACGACAAGGTTCTCTCTGCCTATCCTGCTGTGTGCGGGATACAGCGTGTAGCGGACAGATATTTTTTTTTTCGATATATCCCATCTGTACCTACATGTGGTCAGAGTTGCCACCATAGACAACTCTAAGTTATTTCCATTTCTCCACGGATGCTAAAACCCAGCTAGTATATTACAATTTAATACTAAACAAAAGTAAATATTGCTTTTAATACAATTTCAAAACATTTCAAAGGGAGCGATCACAGCACGTCTCATTAGATCGTGGTACACTCGTAGCTATCAGATGTACTGAGGAGCCACGATTGTAATAACTCCACGAGGTTTCGTGGGTCCATTGTGGAGAAAGCGGTTTAGTTTACTTAAGGAGTAGTAAAGTTATGGATTCGATAGAGACTTGGTTCGTGACTTCAGAGCCATTATTAGTACTTTATTATGTCTCGGAGTCGACGGGATGGTTGCGAGTTCGAATCCAGATTAGAGTAATGTTAAAATTATTTCAACATGGTGTAACAAAGTAGCATATTTTGCTTCAAAATAATATTTCAATGCCTAATTTGTCTAAAATATTTCCTGTTATCTGTTATAATATTTTTATTAATGCATACGTCTAAATACTGTTGTCATTTATGCATAAATTAATTAATAATAAAGTTACGAAGCCGCCGTGGCCCGGTGGCAGAAGGCTGTGACTGTAAAATAAGAAGTTCAATGGAGAAGGCCAGGGAAGAAGGATTTTTTTTCACATTTGACCAGCTGGTTTATACAGCTAAAACGACTAAGCAAATTAATAACCCACAAAGTTAATCGAACCTGCGAACCATGTAATGACAGGTATTTAGCATGCGTCATATATTATTAGCTTTCTGAATAAAAAAAACCGCATATTTCAATATGCCTCTAAGAATTCGGACGATGAAGTCATACAATATTGACATCATGGCATTCGCTCATCGAGGTAATAGCCGGTGGAATATGTACTTAAGTATTCAATAACAAATATTTATGAATTAATATTGTGTCGACATTATTACTATGTTTGATAAATAACTATTTGTCGTTGAAGTTTAGTATATAATCATTATTAATCTGTGATGAAAACTTCCTCAATTACTATTATAAATGTGTATGTTTGTTCTATTTTCACGCAAAAACTACTGAACGAATTTAGATGAAACTTAATAGCTAATACATGAGAATAACACATAGGCTACAATTTATATATGATCAATGTCAAAAAATATAAAATATCAAGAATATTTATGTATAATACTACAACGGTAACTGGCAGGATAACACATATACGAAACGGCAACATATCGATATCCGGTCAAAAAACCCGTTTCGGTTTCATTTACAATTTTACTACTTAACAACCATTAACCGGTCCACCGGATGAGATTGACAATCCCAACGGAAGTATTAGTCTAGAGTGAATAAGATTAATAAAGATACTAAGAAAAAAAATTCTATAGCATTCTATAATCAGACATGAATTAGCAATTGAGACCATCGTGGCGCATTGGACCAGCGTTTGACTGTAAATCTGATGGTTGCAGGTTCGATCTGCAATCGAGGGTATGAATTATTTTCATTGCTCTACTCTAGAAATACAAAGCGTGAATTTCAATTCTGCCACACAATGCGCAATGTCTTGAAGACTTGCGGAAAGCGGACGACGGAGTGTTTTGACACTCTCACCATTTCTATATATTAATTTCTAATTGTATCTCTGCTATACTACTATACTCGTATGTGAGATAAAGCGTGAACCTAAAATATGCGACAAGGTTTTATTTAAAGTTTTTTTTCAATACAAAAAGAAACTAATCAAACCGTTAGTTTCTACATCACCTACGCACGACGACAGTCTCAGCGTGTGGCTAAAAAGTCATATAAGGCACCTGCAAGACGACTGCGTTTCTAGGAAGCTCGAGATTTTGCAGGCATTCCTTATATAGCTGGAGAATGCCATATACAGTAGCATAACGGTATGGAGAGACAGAATGTTTTGTGACTCAAATGTGCACGTGAGATTTTTTTTTAAATAAAATTGCCAATGCAGTAACGTAATAATTAAAGTTCGTTCGTTCGTTCGTTCGTCGTTTCGTAAATTCGTAAGAGAGGGTTGTGGATTCAGTTTCATCATATCAATTCCATATATTTAAGTAAATGTAAGATAATTGGTTAAACGCCATTTAAGACGTTTCATTATCGCTTAGAAGACAATGTGGAGATTTAAATGATACGTCACTAGGTTTTGAATAAAGTCCATATTAGGTCGACTAATTAAAAATTATTAAGTAATATTTTTCGGATTTTGGAGGGATTGCGCGTTGATTGGTGGAACTTCCGCCTTGTTCTGCCTCGGCCTCGTAAGCAAAGCGATGAATAATAATAATTAAGCGAGGAAAATGATAATATTAAAAATTTATTTTCACAAGTAGGAATCGAACTCATACTGGCAATTAGGAATTAAATATTAACACTCAACAATAAACTTTAAAATGACATGTAATATACCAATTATAATAATTCGCAAATAAAGATAGTCAAAATAGAATTTTTTATAAAGTTTAGAAAGCAAGTGGTCCTTTGACCCGTAACGGACTGTAATACTAATTTATTAGCGATACTATTTTATTATGCAGAATTATAAGTATATTATAGTATACTATAAATATAGAATAGCATTAACCTAATTAATAGTTATTATTTATTTCCATTTCTACTCCTCACACTGTTTATTTTTAATAATTTATTATTTATTTTTAGCAACAGCCAAGTATAAAAGTTGGCACTTTTTTAAAAACATGTTCAACTTTACGTATTAGCAAAATCTTGAACCTCATTTTGCTTGACCTTAGAGTAACGGAACTCTACGCCACACTTTGCCTTGTTCCCATAGTAGGAATAGAACCCACAACCATTGCATTTTCAGTTCATATTATATCTATATAGACAATATTTCGACTTTTATTTACTTTATATCAAACAAACAAACAAACAAACAAAACAAATGCCAATATATCTATACAATATATGTACATACACAATTCATGTCAACTATATAGGCATATCGGGTGAGATTAGATGATTAGCGGACAAGTGGAGATCGTATATCACTTTCACGATCGCCCTTTACTTTCCCCTTCGAGGTTATTAGGATGGAACACTTTCAATACAATGTATTAGCATATAGTGGGATGATATGCATGATGCATACATAATTTAAACAAATGCATAACATCACATAAGAAAAGTTATTTAGCAATTTCTTAAGTAGAATTGGCGTAACGGATTTGCTCTTCAATATGATAAAAAGAACGTTTATCTAATCAAAAAATAATAATAATCAAACTTAGTTTTGCCACATATTATTAAGTAATTATTGTAAGATCATGACACTCGTATATTGTATCAAAACAGATTAAAAAATCATAATCAATTAACTGAAAAAAATACCTTTTATTTTCAATTAAATTAAATTCTAAAAATATCTTATTACAAAGTATTTTTAGAATATCAGAAAAACATTACAAAAAAAACGAAATCTAATATAATTCTGTCCCCTGAGCCGAGTGCGCACGTAAGTTTCAACGCACGGCTGCGCCGGCGCACCTGCACGCTTCCTGTCTTCCGCGGGTCACATGTTGTTATATCATTATGTTTTACTACCATATTGTTCTTGGAGTTTATGTCTTTATAATCAAAAAAGGAGTATAGTAATGTTTATGTTTAAAATGGATATGTATATAGCTAAGACTAGATAAGATAAATGTTCATTTTTATTTTCCCGCTCAGCTGATGCAAGACTCGGCGTTGAATTCCGCCAATTAACTTAAGTGGAAGACCGACAACGAACTGAGTAGAGTAATGCGTAGGTGGAAAGGGCCCCCCTATAAATAAAATAAGTTGACATTTCGACTAACAAAGAGCTTTGTAAATACATGTAAATACTTCGCCCCGCTGCCCAGAACTGATAGAGTTAATTTCAACTCTTTCTGTCCTAACCAAAACTAACCAACGAACCAACTCATCGTTTCAAACCAAATCAAATTAAGCGACCTATAAAAAAAAACCATTGAAAAACGTAAAATCTCAAAAATATAATCCAACAAAAAGGCCTTAATAGCAGCCAGACGTAAATAACAAAGGCTAGATACAAGCGGTACAACAGTACTATATAAAAGTACGTGCGAAATTTCAACGATTGCGGTCAACGGCGCGCATCTCCGCCTCGACTCCTCGAGTGACTTATGAGCCATCATCACCGAGGTGGATAGAATTACATAAAACGAGTTATTATAAGAAAAATGGACTATATTTGCGATTATAACTTAATTGAATTATAAAATCAATCGCCAACTTGATGTGTACGTGGTAAGATTTTGATATATTCAAATTCTTATCTGGGATGGTTGTGGGTTCGAGTCCCACTAGGATAAATAGGGAAATAGGAAAATGTGTTTGTTGTTTTCTTCAGCGCGCGCTTTCTTCGCATAGCACGGTGGGGATAGATAATGGTCTCTAGTAAATGGACCAAGTTCAAAGAAAGATTAATGTGAAAAGATATAAATATAATGCATAATTTCGATATAAGTAGTGCATAAATGTAGCTTTATGGCAAGGTATACAATAATAATAATATACAATATTAATGAGAATCTTACGACGAGCAAATAACAAAAAAATCACAATTACTAACTTACCCGGCTATAGCGAAGTAGGTATTTAATCATATAGATGAAAAGAAAAACTCGAATTGAAATTTTATATTATACGAGCATGTTAGGTGTATAGCTTTAATGAATTATCCATATAAACCATTGCATAAATATTTCTAAGTAACACTTTATTAACACGCGTGTAGTACATGAATGCAGCAACCTATTATCAAGCAACTCTCCGTTCTCCACATGATGTTTGAATTTATATATAATCGTTTCCGTTCCCCTAAATAGGAATCAAACCCACACCCGTCGTGTTTACAGTCACATGCAGTCCTACTGCGGCACGACGACCACTTCATAATATATAGTGTACTAAAAAGTTAAACGGAAAAATAATTATTATAAGAAAAGATTTTCTCCATATTTTCTCTTACAATTTAAAAAACTAAATTCCTCCTCTTGTAACAATTTTCTTGACGTTTAGTCGTAACATATTAGAATGGTCAGTGGACCATGTTATCATCTGAGATCACTCAAACTGACTCAAATCTGATAAAATATTTACAATACAGTACGAATGAACGATGTTATTAATTTCACGCTGTATCCCGCATTTAGGTTAGGCAGTTAGGCAGCGGGTATGCAGTGTCAAGACACTCTGTTTTCCCCGCATCGCTCAATTTTCGATACAATGCATGAATTCTCTCGAATCCACAACTGTCACGTATTAAATTTAGTGCTGTGCTACAGCACCACAACGGCCTTATTTTTTTATATATAACATATATTTTTATATGTATTAAACATAATAAATCTACTATGATTTAAATAAATGTAAAAAAATATTAAATTTATTTCAATTTGCCAAGTATTACTTATTCATATTTTATATAAATTGTGTTTAAATGTTGTTAAGATTTCCTACATTTATTTTTTTAAGCAATTTTCGTGTTAAGTAGAATAAGATTTAAAATATTCTTTTAAATTTATATCGTACTAGAATTTTCGACGCACGTAATTCGAATAAAACAAACCTTATGTTACTCTGTGATAATATATCATTCTAATGATGATTTTAATTCAATACTCAATTTTATTATATCAATAAAAGTTTTCCAACTAATACGTCAAAAATATATACATTCTTTATAATATTCATATAGATCTTATGTATATTATATTTCAACTTACTACTCAATAAAATGAAAACTCTTTAATACTAATTAACATCTAGTTAACATTTCTATGTATCAAAATTAAAAACCTAAATAAAGGGTAATAATTTCTCACAAAAATGTTAATGTCAATTCAAGCATTGGACGCACAATACACTGTAGACTGTAATTTCACATCAATTATCATCACTGCGATGACGCGTGAGATCTCAGACTGCGGAACTATTTTCATACTCGTATATGAATATGATAAATCTTTAATAAATGAGGCATTATAATAGATAGGTATCGTTCAAAGATCCTCTTCATATTTTGAGAAATACAGAAAGAACCTTTAGAAAAATATCTTTTCAAACCTATGAAATCTAGTGCGAGTTTTGCGGTATAGAGAAAAGTAACAAATGGATACGAAAAACTTATAATGTCATCTATGTCTCTATAAGCCAGTATGTAAATAGCAATTTAAAGTTCAAAAAAATGTAAAATGTAGACAAACATCTAAAAAAAGTTTTTACCTAATTTTGCAAGTATAATGAAGTAAAAAATCAAAGTCAAATGAAAACGTGTAAAGAAGATGAATGTGTATTGGTCAGTGAAGTGGCATAATTTGCAATCAATTGATCACGCAAATAGCTTATGTCTGGAATGTCCACTCATTTTCCTATTAGTTTGTAATTAAGAGAAATTATACAGCAAAACACTAAGAATTTTTTTGGAGAATCACTATTTATCCCGTGAACAGAAGAGAGGTAGATAGAAAGAACATGTGCCCAGACACTCCGTTTTTCGTGACACTACATGTTGAATGAGAATCGAACCCACAACAATCACGTGATATACCTATAATAAAACCCCCCACTGAGCTACATTGGTATTATACATTTAAAAAGCAATTTGTATAATAATTTTATGATAAGAATAAGCATTTCTATGCCTCTACCATTAGTACTGTAATAATGATGGTAATCATTTTGAATAGTAGTAATAGTAATAAGTTAGTCGTTTACCCATTTCATTTACTGAGGTAAGTATTATATATTTTTATATATATACAGCCTCTCACTCTATATGCAACTCCGTTCTCACTTTCCCCAAAATATCTGACAGATTAGGTGTTGAATGGCGAAACTTAACGCCGCGCTTTGTCTACTAGTCTAGTCTATATAATTATTCCCCGAGTAGGGATCGAACCCAACACCGTAACGTTTACAAGCAGAGGCTTACAACCACAATTTTATGACATTTAATAATAAATAACATAAGTATATGGCGTTAGAAATACAATAAGAGAATACATCACAACGTTCGTCCGTTACACTAACGGATTGCAACAGCTTTACGCAGATTATTTTGAGATTTGAACTTTAACGTCCGAAGAATGTCTTCCCGCCTATTGTTCTTGAATACAGTTCTAGAGTGCATTCTATTCATAGATAGGCTCTGTGATAGACCTAATGTTTTTTAATGTATAGCGCAGCGGACTGTGACGGAGATAGCAGGTTTGATACTCGCAAACAATCTAAGCTAAATAGTTTTTTAATAAACATAATGTCTTAGTGGTCAGAGTTCTTGAACTATATAAAGAAACGCGGGTTCTAATCCCGCCGTGTTAAATTTTTTATCGATATTTTTCTTTCCGAAGCGTAGATCAATTCAAGAAGTTCAAAATGTAAATCCTTCAACACGTTATTACAGTTTTTATTAATAGTGTTCTTTTTTTAAACTTAATCCAATTATCTATCGCATTTTTAACTGATCTAGTTAAATATCACTTTATGTGTATCAACATACAAAAATTGTATATAACACTATTTTAGAAAGATTCCTATTATTTCCTTAAGAAACCATACTTAATATCTAAAGACATGATTACAATATCAACTATAATATGTAGGTATACTTATTCTATAACCAACAAGCTCACGACAGTCACGATTTGGTCGCGTCGGCATTACTCTCACATCAAAATTCGCAACAGGGGTTTGTTTAAACTTTAAATACCAAACTAATGTCGTGTTTCTTATAAATAGCTCTTGAGTTTACTTAATTATATTAAGAGTCAAAGATTATAATATGTTTTAAAAATTTATAATGTGTGGACAGAAAAAGCTAGTGATAATGATCTATACTGTAATAAATTTATAAATGAATAATTTACTGTACTTTTATATATGTATTCAATAATTGTGTAAATGTCCCATCGTTTGTAAATAACAAACTTCAAAGTCAAAAAAATCAAAATATAATTTATTTAGCCAGGCCATTTAGAGCACTTTTGAGTTAAATGTCCACAGGAACCAACGGCTCGAAAGGTAGCTGTTGAGAAAAGCGACCTTTTCTACTGTTTCGGAAATCTATATTATGTATTTACATAGATACATACATTTTTTCTACTTTTTAAGGCACAACGCTACTTAATTCACATTCAAGTGGTAGTCCTGACGTGACGTACGGACATCTATAAAAATATCGATGACGTCATTTGGCAGTAGTGAACGCAGGGCATTTGCATAGAAATATAGTAATGCTGTGCATCTGGTTTTACCCAGGGCAATATATTGAATAAAAATTGTTTTTTAAACGAGAAAAAACTACAAAGGACTACTTTTTAAAAAAAAATGATTAACATTAAAATTGTAAAGAAAATATTTAGCTTTTTCTGTACTGAGGGTTTAATACCTAAGCTTAAACAGCCCAATGAATAAAATAACAGTAGTAAAAATACAAATCAATTATACAAATAATATAAGAAGAAAAACCTAAAAAAATTGAAAAATTGATGACAAACTAATATAAAGTCCACAAAATCAATCGAAAGTTACTCAACAAACTATATAAGAGATACGCTATACAATACAATTGGAATCAACCATAAAAGACAAACACAATACTATCATTTATAAGCAGATGGGCAAGATGAAGTATAAATAAAGGAATACTAAAATGGATAGCGCACGAGCAGTGCATAATGCTCTTTACAAATTGATTTCTGTCTTTCATTTAAGTGGGTTACTAAGATGATTTATCTTAGATTTACTTTAACAAAGACAGTTGCAAGTTATTGTTTACAAATGTAATCACAATTATAAAATTTTACTTACATTGCATTAAAGGTAATTAATTCTCAATACAATTGTCAGTGTTTAGTAGTTATATTTAAAAAATCCGATAAACGAAAATTTAAAATAATGTACAAGAATATAATTTTTTTTGGAAACTATTATTATTAAAATAATAATCAAATTGAAATCGACAAAAAAGTATCCATACTTATATTTGTCCATTATAATTCTACCAAGTCATATAGATCATCTAAAATCCCAACGAATATAAACGGATGATAAATGTTAACTGCAGTAACTATATTTTAAAGCAACTCGTTTAACAGTTAAGCTAAATATATTTCAAGAGCTCCAACTTATTCTTAGTCATACTTAACTGGATAAAGGGATTGGAGCATCCATATTAATAGAACAGTTAAGAAGAGCAAACGATATGGGATGAATCAGTGTCGGGATAGCGTCACCGACTTGAGGGTGGTTATTTTATGTTTCTGAAGATTACTCGGCTGTGTAAATAGCGTGTATCTTATTACTTTATTTGGATTTTCTACTTAAGGCCCCTATGAAACAGATAAAAGTAGTAGTACTCTTATAACTCCTGAAGGACAAGGACACCTTCACTCAGATGTTATATTTTAAAAGTGGATTAAACTAGATGTAACGTATAAACCTATGAATATTTACTAAACTTATAATAAGAATAGTTCTGCAAGACAATCTAACAAAGCAGTTGTAGCTACAAGCTATATCTTGTTATAAATACAACATTCCTACATAGAAAGAAATATTTACGGTAAAATTGTTTACGATATGGTTGATTCGCTTTTACCTTTACTTTCCTTGGAGACGCCGATTCCGTTTCCACGTGCCTGTAGTGCTCGGCGGATCTGTGGACTTCTCGGCCTCTGACGTCCTCCATCGAGGATTTCTCTTCACCGCGGGTCAACGTGGTCACTTTCCTCACGATCCTGGTCGTGATGCGCCGCTGCCCACTCATCTCGTCTTTCTTCGAGATCTTCGTAGACTCCAAGGAAGAGCCCAGGACCTCGGTCGACATGCGCTTGTTCGTATGAATCGCCTGCAGTTCCGATACTCCTTGCCCACCGGCCGACAGTGGCACGGCCAGAGCACTATCGCCATCATACTCGAAATGCGTTTGGTTACCGTCATGTATTATCCTCCCATTGTAACTCTCCTCTCGATATGACCCAGAGCGATAGCTCGACCTTTCCATTCCGGGGTAATTCCCATCATACACTGTCTCGTGTCGCGTCAAACTGTCTCTAAGACTTCTCGGTACAGAAGCGAGGTTTAGACTCGTCGTGATGGGTGACCCCACGGGTGACGGCGTAGATTTCTTCAAGCTCGACTTCAGAGGCTTGGAGTCATCGTTTTCGAGAGTTCCTTGCACGAAGAGGCGCTTACTGCTGCCCTCTTTAACAAATCTGTACATCGACATTCTCGATTCGTTTCTCTCAGGCCGTCGCGGGCCGGCACATAATACTGCTCAGGCTTGCGCTGCTGTAGCAATGTTCTCAACTTATTACGGATTCGACACGCGCGCCACTCGCTACACCGTTATGTGACAATACTTGCAAATAGATTACTTTAAAGGCTAAGATGAGTGAGAAATTGACTATTTACTATGTTTAGAGGAGATCACTCGCAGGTGCATTGTGGGTTTCAATTGAATGTAGCTCTGACGTAATTAAAAGGAATTTATTCAGTTTGACTCATGTATGTGCATAAATCATTATAATTAATTAAATATAACTATTTCTTATTTAATCTAAACTTGAAACACAAAATTTGTAGTTTAGCTATTAAGGACTACTTGTGAAACAGAAGGAAAGTCAACGTGAAGTTGGCAAAGTTGGGTGTCAACCACATTTTAGATTAAGCAAGTTTCCTTATAAGGATCATCGCTAATATGGCGCCCTTCCGCCGGACGGCGTCACAACGTCGAGGAAACGAATTATCACTGTATATATTTTACAATAAATATTGTATTTTAGCATAAATAATCTAAAACAAATCCTATCCCAAACTTGCAAAAAATTTTAAAAGATTACTTCATTGACTGTTTCAGTAAATGAATATTCGAAGGCATAATGTATGCGTATTTCGAGAAGTATATACGAAATTTATTTACAGTTCAACATATGAAGGTTTCGTTAACAATTCATTGAGCTTGTGGGCCTTGACCTAGGAGCTTGCGTAAGAATTATTATATAAAATCATATAACTGTACAGATGACGTCATTTTACTTATAAATAAAAATAAAGGTTTTAATTAGTTACTTTAATATTAGAAATATCGAAAATTACATCTGCTTCTATTTAATTATTTTAGATTAAGACAGTCACGGAGTTTGCCAATTAATTCGTCTTTTTTTAATTGATAACAAAATATATATGAATTATATTATTTGCCAACATTGCGGGTCGTGACTTCATACTTTTGTAAAGCCGTTTAATATGGACATAATAAATCGAAACTCATATAATAATAAATTGATATAAAGAACATAAAATGAAGTCATTGATCCTTGATAACGGATTTTAAAGAATATATTTTAAAGCTGCACCTATGACACTTAAATACACGACGCACTTTTCAACGGTATACGGCCTGACAG
Organism: Heliconius cydno galanthus; assembly: GCA_036379175.1. NCBI lineage: Eukaryota > Metazoa > Arthropoda > Insecta > Lepidoptera > Nymphalidae > Heliconius > Heliconius cydno. The sequence goes on along the minus strand of JAKRZM010001341.1, from coordinate 859,916 downwards.
ACTTCGTCACGGCATATTTTCTCTCTCTATCTCTCACTCTCTCTCTCTCTCTCTCTCTCTCCTATCCCTAGAAAACTAAAAGACGCTCGATTATAAACAAACACAAACACGACATTAACTGAATATATCGTTTTTCTTTATAACAATAATCATTATCGCATTTCAAGCTTTTCTTTGCATAATTGGGTCATTTGAGAATTTGTATATTATTTATTTATTTTGATTGTAAAATAATATATTAAGGTATGTTAAGTGCAATTTAAACTAGTTATGTCTAAGCCGGACAGTCTTGTTTATTGTTTATATTAATTCATTTAAATCAATTTAAATACAAGATAAAGATTTACAAAATATATTAACTATATGTCAATATAAGTAAGGTTGTATCACATAACAAAGGCTCTGCCGATCACAGTCGATGATACCAATTTATTTGGACTAAGTGAATTGGTGTACTTTAATGATCTAAAGAATAAATAAAGAATATGGGAGCATAATATATATAACAAATTTGATAACATATATAAATTATATGAAAACAGCTAAACCGAAATTGATGAAACTTATACTAATAAGCCACATTTAGTTATATTTCCAAGTACTTCTGTACCTACTAAAATTTCTTTAAAGACTCCTTTATTCTTTTGTATAATATAAAAATGCAAGCCTGCACGTGGAGGTGTAATGACAATTTTTGCGGGGGACATAACTCAATGGTAGACGCCTACACAGTAAAGCCTTGAATTTTCTTTATAAGGAACCTGTAAGTGTCGGTTCGATTTTAATATCGCATGAATTAAAACTGATTTGATAATATTATAATTGTATTGATATTCAAAAATGGAGGTACACGAAAATTTATGATAATATGATTTATTATCGACACATTATGAATATGAGGCCAGTAGTGGGGCGGGATGACAAGCGTGTGACTGTAAACGTAGCTTGTGGGTTCGATTCACACCTAAGGAAATGAAAATATTTAATTTCCTCACCCTGGTAAGGAGAAAAAGCGCGGTGTTGATATGGGAATGTTGGTTTCTTCAGAATTTGGCAAGTCGGGAACGGAAGTGTCTTAATGGTCACAGAATACGTTCCCAGGTTCCCTCTGTCTATCTCGTTATGTGAATGTAGGTATATTGCTTAAAATGAATGTTCGATATATATATTATTTATTACCCTTAAAGTGAAATAATAATAATAATAAAATATATAAAACTTATACAAAAACTGCTCCAAATAGGTTGTTTACGAAGTACACGCCAATTACCTATCTACATTATAAGAGAAGCCATAAATATACAAATTTAGTAAAACATATTCAATTTCACAAACAAGATTATTTTTATCGATAAAATTTAATACTAAAGTACCTACTTTGAGTAAGTCTTAAGTAGTTTTTCACGTGTCTTAAAAGTCTTAAAAAAACTCGATAGTATATTTGTAGAAAACGCATAAAAATTTGAACGTAGCGGGACTCGAACCTGCGCCTCTGCGATACTGTCCGTTATTTTAGTATTTTTCTTAGTGTGGAATAAGTATTCTAAAGATACGAAAAGAATATTTAAAAATATATTAAAATAGGTAATAAAAGTCAATGTTTATTTTTGTATTGAATTAGCGCATTAAGAGTAATCTGCTTAACTATTTAAGCGAGTTATATAATACAAGTAATCTGTATTTAGAATTGCGCTTTACTTTGTTTCGTTGTAAACACTACGATTCTTAGTTTTATTTACGATAAAAAAATTAAATAGGAGAGAGTAGTGTTCTCTCTCTCCTATATTTATCTATAAAATTAACTAATTCAACAAACTCTACAATGTACGTACAAAGAGTAAAATAAAAATATACACAAACTTTAATCAAGTTTCAATTAGTTCAATAAGAAATATTAATTTAAATTTCAATTATATTTAAAAAAGACAGAAAAAAAACATAAAATAAATAACTTAATAATTCCGTTTTGATATTGACCTTGGCTTCGTACATTTTGTGTTAATTGCGTTGTTTTCTTGAGTCATGTTAATTAAGTTTAATACTTGAAATGCTTCAACTAAAGAATAATGAGAAGATATAAAGTATTTTAGAACGGCCTTAAACTATCATCTGACTCTATATATTATGATATGCTGGTCGTAGCCCGCATCTTTGTTTGCGTTGATATTAAAAGGTCAAATAAGTTTTTATAGAAATTCCACGCTCCTTAACCTATCTATATGCGAAATAACAACTTCCTTTCCTTTCTTACTTCAGTAGTTTCGTCTGTGCTTTATAGTCACATATTTAAATATAATTGCAATAAAAAATATGAAAAAAGTCGTGTTATCTTACTTTCCAATGCAAAAAACTCTTAAAATTTTATTTTATCTTCGAAAACAACATATTGATAAAAGATAGTGTCAATAACTTTTGTTATTCTGCATATTTATCAAATGATGTATATGCACCTATCAATAAAAATATTTCTAGATTTCTCTTTTGTTAGATATTAGTTTCATCTTCTTCACCTGGTTTCATATTTCTAAGTTATATTCTAATATTTATGTTTAATTGTTTCTACTTTATGTTTAAAACTTAAACAATAAAATATTTTAAAGATCTGCAATACATATGCAGTACTGGCACAATTCTCATTATATTTTTATTATTATTGTATAAAAAATAAGGTTATATTCAACTATAAACTCAATTACACACTCAAAAAGTCAAAAAACCAAACTAACCACCTCTAACCTTTTGTATAAAAACCGAAAATAGTTAAAAAAAATCATACAAAATAACAACAAAAAGGCTGATACAGTCTTCTCATAGATCACAAAACAATGCACTCCCTTCAAACCTACACTACCAATAATTAGTGTACTTAGCGAGCTATTGAAAACGTATTGCATATTTCACCTAATAAGAAATCATATTATATAAATAAAAAACGTGTCGAATCCGTAATAAAATTGTGAAAAAACTAATAAAATATATAAAAAAACACACCACTTTATATTAATTTTCGTTATTTTATATGTTATTTAGTATCGGAGTTAGCAATGCGCGCGCGCCTCTCGGGCTCTGACAGGTGACTGGCGCAGCTACGGGCCGTGACGGTGCAGCGGATCGTGGGTTCTTTTGACTTGAATTATCATTCGTTATTGTATTCTATGGTAATTTTGTTTTATAGAATAAAGAACGGAGAACGTAATGTTGAGTCACTATTTTATATTTTTAGGATAAAATACAGAATAACGTTCCTGAAACATATTTTCAAAGGTATTTTTTTTTAAATTCTCACATCGAAGCAGGGTAAAGAAAGGGAACTACGCTCCCTACGCTCTACATTTTTTTCAGGAGATTGTGTGTTGAAAGAAAAATAACTAAGATACTTGATAATAGTTAATTTAACAATGTGCAGGTGAGATTTCAACGCTACATTATAAAGTAAAATAATAAAATGTTATTCATTTTTTTCTCACATTTGATACTTTCATTGAAACTATTATGTTATTTGCTTTCTGAATTCGAAATAAACTCTAAGAGAGCGTTATAATTAACGTTTAATAAATGTCATTATTCTCAGACTATTCATAAAATAAAAATCTATGAAAACCATTTTTTTTAATATATAAAAAAAGTCATCAATATTTTTTTTATATGAACAATAATTAAACGACCAGTAACAACAACTCGAGAACTAGAACTGGCTAAGCCAAGTTAAAGTTTTAGACCGTTCCGGGCGAACGAGCACGAGGAAGGAACGGCTAGATAAAAGGATATAGCATATCAGATTCATAACTATGTAAGGCTTCACAAAAACAGCTGACACGAAAGTTCCGTATGAAGAAACGCGGCGGATGTTTACTAAATTTCGATGAAATAATGTAAAAAATAATAATTTTCAGGCATTTTGGATAAAAAAAGAAAACTTGGTGTAGAGATACTAGGCTCTCCGTCAATTCCAAGAAAATTACATTTTGGATAATAGGAGTAAATTTTAAGGATGTTACATTTTGTATTTTTACTTTTAATAACAATGATATATAAAAGCAAGTTATTTATATAATTCTAGTTCAAATTATAGTCTATAATTAGTTTAAATAAAGTTAAATTCAAATAAATAACTTCTCAAATAAGAGAAAAACAATATAAATAAAACCATTTAAATTCGCAAGATAATAATTAAGGCACTTTTAAATACTCCATCAGGACAGCTGGTTTCCCGTAACTGGTTTCAATCAAAAAGTAGAAACGTACGAGCGATTTTGTTTATACAAGTAAGTAATTATTTTAAGTAAACCTGTTGGAAATACAAATGTATAAATCGTATCTCTACATAAGAATATTAAAGCAGTTTTAATGTGAGATCCATAGAAAAGAACCAGTGTTCCATTCTTTAGTCCATTTTCAAAGAGAACTTAGCAAAATCATTTGTTTAATCAGTTATTTAGCTTTACAATTGTTTTTAAGAAATTTCAGCAAATTAATATTATTTGAAGTTTTCTGCACCGGATTTGAACTCACAATCATCAAATAACGTTCAAAACAATCATAGTTCGACATCTAGGCGGCTTTTAAAACAAAACATGATCTATATTCATACCGACACCTACACGTTACATAACATAATTAAATTAATTATTATAATTTCAGAATCAACGAAAAGTGTGGGATGGCAAATTGGAAAGACAACATTCTGTACATTTGTTATAATTTTTTTGTATGTAATTGTACTTTTAAATATATGTTTACAGATGCCTTTTTTATATCTGTATATATAATACATGTATATATTAATAAAACTCTTCCGGAATTATCGATAGACAAAAATAACGCACATTGGAGACTACTGCGCGTTGATAGTTGAAATTTCGAATAGGTATACTCGTAGTTACATAGAGTTAGAGAATAAAAAAATAAGTAAAAGGACGGAGAAACGAACAAAAGCTCAAATACATTTAAAATATATTTATTCTATATATAAAGCCATGAATATTTCGTATAACATAAATGATTGTCTTGAACATCTTCAAATGAAATGGTAAAGCTTTAGTACCGCCATCTACCGGCCAGTGGCGTAAGCTTAGCCAAGCTTAGTCTTACAAAGGTATATAATATAATAAAGATTATAGGATAACGCCATCTAGCGTCGTTGTAAGCAAGCGAGGCACTTTAGCGATATACCACTGACGACTTACCATAATCGTCTGCTAGTTTGCGTGGACAAATAAAATTTATATGTAATTAGTATTATAATTTTGTAAACATGAGGATTTTTGTATTTTTTTGTCATGTTTCTTTAGAAGTCATAAAGATGGCGCTACGGTCGGAGCCATATTTTTATTAAATTTAAAATCTTTTTTTTTTTCTAAATATTTACATTAAAATCTAATTGAGTATATATAATGCATGATTAATAATATTTAAATAATTGTACTCCAAACAAAATTTAAAAAACACAAAATTATTGGTCACTTTAAAAAAACGAAACCAACATACACTGCTTCATACAGGTATGTAGACTTAATTTACTAAACCAATTATAAATATATGATGTAAGACGTATGTTATAGATCATTGATAGAGAGATCTATAGATCATTAATCTACAATTATTGATATATACGTATATATCTTGGTCGTATGACATTGGAATGTTTAGCGTTACGACGACGTGATGTTATATTACGTATTAAATAAACTATTTAAGGATACTGGTTCGATGGTTAAAAGGTCATATTATAATTTTTAGTTTAAATGTGAACTTTTCAATGTCAAGTTAAAAGTTATTTTGAGCTGAGATTAAACCATGTATTGATAAGTAGGCAGAGGGAACCTAGTGTTAAGACGCCCTGTTCCCCACTTTCCGCTGAATTTACAAGCATATTTCATTTCTCCGAGTAGGAATCGAACCCACAACCGTTGTGTCTACAGTCTCACACTGTGACTCACAATAGTAATTCTATACGTAAAAATTTAAAGTTCGTATAGAAAGTTTCAAAATACGCGAGGGTGTCAGTGCGTTGTGGGCGTAACATCTGTTGGGTGGCCTTGCTCACACCCCCGACTTGAAAAAAGGTCAGTATGACGTTATTTCCGAGTTATTACGAAAGTTTGTACAATACAATCGATATCGATTAAATCGATTGTGTCAAATTGATATTCAATTATATTTTTTTATATAAATAAATTGATTGTCAGATATTGTGTTGATTCATTAGGTTATACAGTACACAACTATACACACTTTCCATATTTATTTAATAGCTATTACATTTTAGATCATAATATATCAACAGATTTCTTTTGTTACTTTTGTCTTTGTCGCTTTGTTCCACATATTATGTTGTTATATAGCAGGCTAAACCAAGAGAACGTTATATAAAAGTCCTTTCTTCACTCTCCACTTACGATATTATAAGATTTTATAACCCTAGTCGAGATCGAAACTAAAAACTATGTCGCTTGTCCCTTCTTTTTCAAAATATAAAAAAATAAAGAAAACTTTAACTTGGCTACATAATTACAGAAATGAGAGATAAATAAAGAAGCTCATTAAGCAGAACGATCATATCAAATATGTACCAACACCAATAGAGCGTTTAATGCGCAGGTGGTATTGTTACGGCAAACACTGCGCGCGCGCACCGACCATTTTATTGTAATAACGGATTATTAATAGTTAATAGTAAGTCATTATTACACTTGTTAAACAAATGTATTAAGTTAATAGTAATTATATATACGACTAACGATGTGCTATGGAACATAATATTTAAATAGCGATTGTATTAATAACTTAAGACACCTGCAGAAGTTAAGTTTTTAAAATTATTTTTGTAGATCATTCAATTTAATATTTCTTTGTTTGTTCTCGGCTTTAACTAAGCACATTCAACTGTCTCAAAATTGTGATATTTTATAAAATGAAAATATCTGGTGGTGTATTTTTTAACTTCACGCTGTATCTTGATATCTTCATATATCAGGGTAGGCAGAAGGAACCTAGTGCTAAGATATTTTGTTTATTCAATTATCGAGACATTGCATAACTTTCGCTATTCAACAGTGGGGGAACTCATCACCAAATGGAAATGAAACCCAAAACAGTCCCGTTCACAGATGTTGTGCCACTGAGCACATAAACCTCTATCATTTTGTGAATTAAAATATCAATGAAAAGCTGTAACAAACTATAGAACCCCCTTATTTATTCTACAGTTAATATCATATTTCTAAACACTATTTTACCAAATTAAGAAATTAATTGCAGACTCTACCTAATTGGCTATTATATAATAGCTAGAAATCCAATGCAAAGTTTTCCTAACAAATATTAGCAAGCACTCGACTCGTAGACCGTAATCCGCTGTATTGTTTCAGCAAATAGCTGCGCACGCGCAACGGCCATCGAACTGCGACCTGCGTAAGACTCTGAACTACCGTAACTAACTATGCGGTTATAGAAAATAAGAGAAAACCTTTGACTATACCTAATATTATTTTTAAATATTAAGTATGTAAATAAATAACTAGTTCACTAAAAGAAATAGGTAAAAGATTTTCAGAAAATTTCAGAAAAGTCTCTTTTTTCAAAGTCGGTCATCACTAAGCGTTTTGTACATCTAAGACAACATCGTAATATGATATTGCACAAACGTTCGCAAATAACTTATGAATAAACATATCACTATTATTTTAAATGACATCACTGCAGAGTTAAGTTTATTGGTGAATGGAGTGTTACTTTTTAATTCACTTATTTAAAAAAATATCAATCTAAATTTAAATTTTAATGGAAAATTAAGTAAAAAGTTTATATAAAAAAATATTTAATCGATGTAGGTAAAGCATCGAAAGTGATAAATAACAATGTTTTTATTGCTCTATTGATATACTAAAAAGAGTAATTTTGAGATATATGTAAATTTTTTTTAAATTTGGAATAAGTGGTTGGTCGTGCGATTTTTCGGCGTATGCAACGTGTATGTAGCCGAGAATAATATTTTTATTAGTAGTTCAAAACAGCAATAAAAGAAATATGCAATTTTTCACTTTCGATACTTTAAATATATAATACATTTCCCACATTTTCTTTTCTCCGTCCATATGTATGATATTTAAAACAAAATAACACGAATTTTCTAAAAACAACTTAATTAAACCACCACAGTTGTTTATCCTAAGCATAAAATTTAAAATGAATTTAAAAACAAAACGCAAACGTAACCTGTACAAGAACAACATTATATAATTATTTAAATTAGTATCAATTAGAGGAGTAAGTATGCCGGGACATACGTCTAAGACATAAATTTGCTGGTTAGCAATGAATATTATAATTTCAATACTTTGCATTTAAGAATCACTTTAAACGATGCACTTAGAATGTTAAGTTAGTGTTACTGAGCCAAGAGGGACAAGGTTGAAAACTTGAACATGTACCAAATTTTTCTACAAATTGCTTAACGTATACTAGAATATCGTTATTCTTTGATTATATCAGAAAATGAAAAGAAAAATACAAAGACATTGTTTGTTAAATGCTTAACTATTTTTTAATTTAAAATATTACTGTAAAAAAAAGACTCGCACTTTTTGCCAACAGAGAATGGATGAACTCGTATAGTAAGAAATTGCATATTGAATCCTAAGAAGGCGATAGACGCCGATCTTGTTACCAAAGCTAGGAAATGAAAGTAATTAATTCCCCGTAGGAATCGACTCAACCAGTTCTTCATTATCAATAACAATAATAAATTCCAATTTTTATTGCCCAAATTGCATATCATACGCATATTATGCAACTACAATCATCAAAACATTAACCTTTACATCCCGTTACTCGGCCTTGCAGTGATTATATATCACGTCCTGAGAACACACTGTATATCGCCATATAAGGCAACAGTAAGTGTGCCAGGCAGGCAGGCAGCCAGGCAGCCCACGCCAATACCATATTAATAGATCGTAATTTTTTATACTGTAACTTGTCAGCTAATTGCGAAAACTGTTACAAATATGCTATAGTAAGTATCTTTTAAGGATAATTGATCAATCTCTAAGATATATGTAGGTATAGGATAATTAATCAAGCTGTAAGTTATTTATAAGTATTTTAGCTTCGCGTCCCTTAGGATATAGAAAAAGACAAAATAACACTATTTATCTCCTACGAATAATTAAAGAAAGATTATAAAACCTATAGCTTTTACTTTAATGGTGTCAATTTATTACTCGAGGATGTCAAGACGATATTCATAATTAAACCAATTACCTAAGTTAATTAGAAACATAATCCAATTATTAGACACGCTATTATATTAAGCTATATTTTTGTTATTATCTTTTCTATGTGATTGTGGTGGATTCGATCCCGAACTAGGGAACTGAGTATTGACATTTTACCGTTCTGTCAAGACATAATGCAGCGTAATGTCTCGAATTTGTGTGAAAAACTGAGAATAGAATGTCTTAATATTGGCCTACCTACAAGAGACAAGAAATCTATAAATATCTTTAAATCATTTAAAATACAGACAAAACAATCCTTTATCGATAAGCCTAAGTACTGATAATTGTTAGAACAATGCACTGGCGCCGGCCAGCTGACTCATTTGTGTGCATAGGATCTGTAAAGGCAACTTGGATATCATTTAAGGTCGTGGAGAGCTTTGAATAAATCAATTTACATTCTAGTTTAGTATATAGTGGAATTATCTATTTCAAATTATGTATTTTATAGTTCAAAAGTAGAGTAGTACTATCAAGAAAATGTGACATATTTTCTTAAAAAAGTTAGTGATAAACTTCTCCGCTCCTGTGAATATTATAACGACATCGTGACTTTCCGTCAAAGAAATAATCGATCAGCGCTAATTACCCAACTCTATTAACTTTGTCACCTACACGAGTTCTCAAGAATAAAACAATAATGTGATAATATGAACAATTATTGTATATAGATTTCATTCCTTATATGAAGTATGAATGGAAATAACACGAGTGGGTATTGTGCAACCCTATCTAAGTACATTGTGGGTTCATTTGGCAATAATATGTGTCGGACTGTGAGTTCTATTCCCCGGGTGAACAAATTATTTTTATTATTTTCATCACTCTAGTAACAAGACAAAGCGCGGCGGTAAATTTCGCTACTCTATAGGTAATATCTCCAAAGTTAAACAGTGCGTGGAAAATGGATTGTATTGAGGCTAGGTTCCCTCTGCCTATCCTGCTATAAACGGCGTAAAACTTAAAATACATTTTTTTTTATTATAATTCCAACGTTCTCTAAGTGAACAATAGTGATGTACCACTAAATCACTACTTAACAAAACATTCTACCTCGCTTCACGCTGCAACGATCCAATTATAACCCAAAAAATAAAAAAGAACTATAAATCCTGGCAAAGCTACCCACAAACTATACTTACAACAATATAATATATACTCGTACATGTATTATCAACTTCCCGGTAGCGCGACATATTTTCTAGTGAAAGATTGAACAACAATAGGTACCTACATGCGAGCGCAGTACCGAGAACAGGTTCCCAACCTTCCTTATTACAATTCTACAGACATCCGATTGAATTGCACCGGAACGATACCGGAGTGGCGTTCGAAAGAGATAGTATGGGCTTGTAGTTATGTAATATAAAATTATTGTTAAAGGACAAGAAATTGTATGTACGTGCTTTACTAACTAATTAATATACGTATAACTGCGGTTTCGGTGCAGTTGTAAAGTATCTAAGTGAAGGTTTTAGGTTCAAATCTTAATAGGGGAATTTTTCATACTTGAAGTGTTGTCTTTTTTTTTCTATCTTTCGTAATTTCATTTTTTTATTAATCATCTATTACTAATTGCTGTAAAAACTAACGTATCTCACGGTACATATAGACGAGATATAATTTAATATACTTATACAATACTATCAACAAAATTAAATACCTATCATGTATTATATAGAAATAAATAAACAAACTCAAGCAATGTCACGTGCAAAACTTATTGCAAGCCGTGACAGAATACAGAGAAAGTGAACTTTGATCGAGTGATGTATGACATTTTACGTAACCTGACATTTTTGGTTGTCCGTGAGGTGACTGAGCGCGCAAAAAAGAGATCTGAACGAGAGTAAAATATGCATTACTAATAGTATTCTAAGGATAGTTATGAGATCATTGTTATCACGGAACTCTCGAAATCAGTATTTTTGAATTATTACATTTTGTATACAGTTGACTTTCGAAAGAGAGAACGTAGTGGTATATTTCTCTGATTATTTCCATAGTAAAACAAATTGTTATATTTGTTTTTTTGAGTGTCCCAATATTTTGCTTTACGCTCTATCCCACACGTAACAGGATATGCAGATAAACTCTGGGAACCTAATGTTAAGATACTCCGTTCGTTGTCCATTTTTCGTCGAATTCTGGAGACATTGCGTGGCGCGTGGCGACTACAAGAGCGATAAAATGAAAATATAAATTTACTCGCATGGGGATCAAACCCAGAACCTGTCACGTTACTATCTCACGCCTGCGCCCCTGCACTACGACTGGCCTCATATAAATCTTGATTTAACAATTTACCTGTTCGCAAAAGAGAATATGAATGTTTCATCACGAACACTTGCGGTTCTTAAAAGCTGAACCAAATTCATGTTTTGAATACAAATAAAATACTTACGTAGATCGCTCAAAGATAAAACGTAAACCATGATGTAAGAAATCAAATAAGTCAACACATCATCAGACGCACGACGGGTTTTGTATGACATCCTATATCTTATAAAACAAAGTCGCTTTTCGTGTCTGTCTGAACTTTCTAACTCTTCTTCTTCTAAACCACCCAACGGATTTTAATGCGGTTTTCACCATTAGGTCGAGTATTTCTCAGGGATGGTTTATATATAGTTTATTATTTGTACATTCTTATGTAAATTAACATAAATACGATAAATGTGTCTAAAGTCCTACCCGTTGAGACACTTTCGCGCATGCGCTGCTTTAATGGTAAGTACTACATGAAAATAATGTACTGGAGTATTGTTCCTCTTAATAAGATCTACAAAAAAGTCCGCGACAGCATATTTTTATCTTTTAAGAATAACGTGTAGTGATCATATTTCTGTCTAAAAATAGTAATTTCAATATATTTTTTATTGTGAGGGATATTTTTCTATAATGGTATTAATCCTTATCCTTTAAAATATTTTATTAATTTTCTACGTTAAACGAAGATAAAATTTGCTTTTTACACTATTTCGAAATTGCGAACAGTATTAGAGAAAAACGCATTTAATCCCGCCGTTGAGACTCAAGTTTTACTTATCCCTTACTCTCAGCATATAAATAAGTATATTAGTTACGTTGGCCATTTAGTGTAGATCAAAACTGTCTTTTACTGTTTTTTCATTTTAATAAGTACTTTAGAAGTTGTTACAATATCAAAACATCCTTGCCGCCCCGCGACGTTTTGCTTATACAAGCGCGTCATGAGCAGTCATCGGTGGTTCAGTGGTAGAATGCTCGCTTGCCACGCGGGCCCGGGTTCGATTCCCGGCCAATGCATTCTATTTAATTTTCCTCACAGGCAGCCACGTAGTGCTTGCTTTTCATCAGGGACAGAATACCCTCTTCAGCATTAACCACAAGCTCGGAAAAAAAACCCGCCCGCTATAGAGGCATAGCAACGAAGATTTAGATGCGTTTGCACGTATTGGATAATTGGAGTTGAATGTATTATTTCAGCGCGATATATTTAGTTTCATATTTTTGTAGTAGTTATTAGTAGGTAGGCTTTTGTTTATAATTTCTTCCGTTTAAAAATAGTCATTTAACTATCTATAAGTAGTCATTTAAAAATATTTTAATAAGTACTTGAAAAGATTAGTAGCACAGATTTAAAATTACGGTACCTACTAAAAAATCCTTGCTGTGTTTATTAAACAATTAGAAAATCCTTGTTGAAACTACGAAAATGCAGGTTGCATTAGAGTTTAATTAATTTTCACATTATCTTAAGTGCTTTGCAAACATACATTTTATGAATAATCCAGTAGTAAAAGCGGGCGAAGCCGCAAGGGGGTCGCTAGTAATAATATAAGTATAATCAATATTTTTATAAACACAAAGATAACTTAGTATTTTTAGCCTTTTTCACTTAATTTCTAGTCATAACGTATTATTTGGCGAAACCCGGAGACGCAGGTTGTATTTCCAGTGTACAGAAAATAAATAATTCAATTATAAGCATTTTACCCAGTAGAGAAGGAATCCACAACTGTCGTGGTGTCTCTATAGTATCGTATTCCGTTACGAAGGCCTTTACGAATTTTTTCGTTTAATTATCTAGTTTACATACTAAGTAAATTATTCAAAATTAGTCGAATAAATCGATGGTCTCCAGGTAAAGCACCGAAATTTTTAAACGTATATATAAGTGAAAACTGCCCTTGTTAGTAGTTCAAAACTGCAATTAAAGATAGGTAAAGATATAGGGACCGTCGAAATTAAAGATTCAGATTGAGAATTATTAACTAGACCGTCGCCAAATCCTAGAGACATTACACATAGATAAGAACCAACAAGGTCCCACTGCGCGTAGTTTAGCGTATTAATATGGTGTTTTCACAACCGATGCATGTATGTCACGGCGGCATGCTTAATTCATTCATAATATAAATGAGATTATTTTTATGGAGAATTGCAAAAAGATATATCTTTTAAATATCTGTACGACGAAAAGGCTGTAGGTATGAAAAATTCATTAAATATTTGTACGACCAATACAAAAGATATTGTTAATAAGATTAGGAAATTAATTTCACTAGATAAAATATTTTTGTATTAAAAAAGATAGTAGAACTTATAAATTGTACTGATAACTGGTATAATATGATCATTGCTCTAAGTAGGAATCGAACCCACACGTGCCCCATGTGCGCCACGACGGCCTCGAGGTAAAGGTAAGCAGGTAAATCTTTTATAAAGCATTTAGTAAGGATTACAAGGTTAAAAAAAAATGTTAACTTTATCCTCGTAAGGTTATTATTATAAATTAATATTCCGTTGGCGAATTCGCCCACATTTACTAAGGATTTCTCTTTTAATCTAATATTAACATATTGAATCACTCTGTCTATTAATGAAAACCGTAATAAATTTCATTGAGTGAACATGAAGACATTTCATTCCACTAATAGGAATCGAACCTACAATATTGGCGTTTACAATTCTCTACATAATAGGTAGTATATAATCATATTCTTAGCAGTCATTAAGAAAGAGCAAGAATGTAAAGAACATTTTTAGTCACTTGATTTTTAAGGAACAACCACAAAATGTCTTATATATATAATATATTCAAAGTATGTCGTGTTTACTTAAGTTTAAGTAGTTTTTAAATATTTGGTTATTTAAAACGTTGCTCTTGTTATATTAATGTAAGACCGTTAGAAGACGAGCAGTCGTAACTAGTACAACTATGAGAGTAATTTTGAGTTCGAATCCCATAAAAGATTATATGTATAATCTATAATGACAATATAATAAATGAAAGTAATCAATAAAGAATATAAGTAGTATTTAAAGTTACAGATTTCAGTTATATTCACAAAACGTTGTTAGAAACGTCGCATTTTGAACATAGAATTCTATATTTTTATAACACACTATAAATATTTCCTAAATTTAGATTAAACTCTACAGTACGCGATCAAAATTGTGCAATATAAATAATAAAATATAATTTATAATATAGAACTTTCTAAAGATTACCACTAAAAATACAGAAATCAGAATAAACAATCACGTTGACGCTTACGCAACTACTGCGTCGACAGTTTTTGAACAGAGTAAGTAGTGAGTGGGTCAGACGCGGATTTACTTGTACAAGCGATTGCAGTTTACATAGACAGTGATGATATGACAAAATATTAGGTAATTTTAATATTCATTTAGGATATAGAAGTTTTTTTTTATACTAGTTTATTAACCTTACTTATTAGTAGACTAAATGTTCTTCTTCAATTTTTTTAAATTCTATAATATAAAAAGAATTATATTTGGAAGTAGATATAATATGATAAACTATTATCGTATCGTTATATGTATAATGAATGTTGTCCACAAGAAATACGTTTCAATTGCGCCACAGCAGCAAAATAATATATAGAAATTTCTAAAACACTAATAAATAAATAATAACTAAAAAACGTAACGACTGTAACAACAAAACTAAACTTATTTTCGCGTATGTCAACACTAAAAAAATCCTAGATTTCGGTACAAAAATCCTAAATAAAAGATAAAAAAAACAATAAAAGTGAAACCGGCACTAACCTGGAAGTGCAGAATGATGGTCCATATAAGTCCTAGGGTAAGTTTAGGGTTGCCGTCCACTATGTCCTCAGCCCGAATGTTGACAAGCTTGATCTTCTTGTATCGAAGGAAGTCCAACGCCATTTGGACATTTTGCAGCATGTGGAAACGCATACGACCTCGTTCGCGCGGCTGGAATAAAGAGAAGAATATATTTTTAATTATGAGTTACCAAAATTACTTTTTTTTTCTAATAAATATTATGTTTTTTTTATAGCTTCACGCTGTAACCCGCATATGTCATGGTAGACAGGCAGAAGGTACTTAGTGTTAACTATCTTTCGTTCTTTTTACTTTCTACGCAATTTCCGATAAACGTTTTGAGTGACGGAGCTCAATTAGATTACCAGGGCTGGGATGTAAAAAGCATGTTGTTGGATAAACCTTTATCGAAAAATCCGAATATTTATCTATAAATACGATTAAGTAAATTAGGATATTTTCATAAAATTAAATAAAAAATTATACAATAAAAATATCAGGGAGTGGAGAACGGAATAACTGAACCCTAGCTTCTACCTACTATAAATCCATAGAAGAGCAACTTTTTTTTGCTATATTACCATGACTTTTCTTGTAAATACAAAATTAATTATGACATGACTTGTAAATCATAATGCGAGTAAAATTTATAGGCCGTGTAATAGTGTTACAGACTGTAATGAACACGCTATGTTTGAATTATAAATATAAAACCTAATTGTCCGTGCGTATTTACGCTGAAATTAAATTACTAAACTGAAGTTAAAAAACGGTTTAGACAGACGGACAATAAAATTATCTTATGATACTCAACCACACACACAAAATTCCTAACAATCCAAACTTATAAAACACCGAAAACTTAAGCAATCAAAAGATATTAACTTTTACCCAAATAACTTTTTAGTTTTATCAGATGCAATTAAACGCCGTCGACCTACATCCACCCCGATACAATGTTTACGTAACTTGCGAGGGTGAGACAGCGTTAGGTTAGGTTAGCTTCCGTTGCCTCACCTTTTTTAATTTATTACCAACATATGTCTAATGGAGGCAGCAGGTGTATTTTTATTGGGTATTTATATTAATTAAAACGTAGTAGTTTATGGTTATATAGAACAAGTATAGAAACTTTTTGCTATAGCGAAACTTTTTTAAAAGTTTGACATCTACATATTCATATATATTTAAAAAATATACGCAAAACGGAACGTAAAACCATCAAAGAATTCGCAGATCAAAGACCAAAAGAGTAATAGGTTAATTTATTTTACGTTCATGTTTGTACGGCAGAAAATTGAGAAGTCTCCGAGATCCCTTGCTTCAATCACTTTGATATTACGCTTCTCATCACAATAATTAGATGACGAAAACAGACGAACGTTCCCTTAATACAAAAACTGAGCAAAAAATACATTACCCTCACAAAGCTTATACAAGTCTTGTGGCAAGTCTTGTGGCAAGTAAAACGGAAGTATGTATACATTGTATCAAATCTCTCTACGACCCTTTATCAGTTAGATAGTTATCATCATAATTCTAATTTACCTAATGCGATTAACAGACAATTCTTTCTTACATTTTATCTTTAAAGGACTCAGCATCTTAATTACTCGAGCGCGCTAGCAAAATATCTCATTATAATAAAACAGACTGAATTAATTCAATGCAATATCCACTTCATTTAAAATGTAGAATAGTAGTCTGTAAGAACTTGTATCAAGGATGTCGACATGGCTTTCCGGATTGCTTATTTAAACCGCCTTTAGTTTGTAACGTTTAAAAACTTTGATCTATTAACGAATAAATTTGTATCTTTAAATGATTATGATTATAATTTCGGCATTGACATATTATTATTTTTGGGGTTTCGTAACCAAAGGGACGGGACCCTATCACTAAGACTTCGCTTACTGTTTGTCTATCCGTCTGTCACTAGATTCTAAGTATCTATCTCATAGACCGTTAAAATTTTCACATATGATATATTTCTGTTTCAGCTTTAATAACAAATACTAAAAGAACCGAATAAAATGAATATTTTAAGGGCACTCCTATCCTATACTACAAACGTATTTTTTTCCTTTTAATAGATTACGATAGTAAGAAACGTAGTGTACACATTTTAGAGCCTTAGCTATGAGAAATAGCGTTCTCCAATTCCCATCGCTTTAGATTTTACAGAGTTTTCAAAGATTAAAATACTTATTATATTAAACATAGTCAGTACACAAAAGTCTCCAAATATTATAAAGATGGTACTTACGAGGTGTTCGCCAGATAGCACCTCCAGCAGCGAAATGAGGTTGAGTCCATCGCGCAGATCCTCGAACAAATCGTTCACATGTCGGTTCACCTGTAAGTATAATAACGTTATTTTAACATAAAATATAATAAAATATATTTAATTACGATAAAATAATAGCTTGATTAGATTTCTTATTAATTCATTATAAAATGGAAGAAACCAAATAGTTTTTAACAGGAAAATGGCCAACGAGGTTCTTAAGACATGTAAAAACTAAAGATAAACTTTTGTTATTGAAGAAACTGTCAATCAAAAACAAGGTCTATTGATATACATATCAAATCATATTGAACATTAAAACGGATTCATTCAAAATTTGTTTATTTCATCAAATTATTATTGATGACTTCCTTTATAAAAAATAATTTAAAGAAGACTGAATAAAGCCTTTTATAATAGCTACAGAAATATTAATACTACGTATCGGTGATTAAATCGTGCATGTTATTCCAAAACAACTAAAATCAATTCAATTTTATTACCAAAAATGTACATTCAAGGTTATATCTATAGCATTTAAACGCCCAGCGATTATTTTGTAATATTCTATTCAAATACTAAGCTCTCTACAATGCTGTAAAAATATTAAATAAAACAACAAACCACAACAAAAAAAAACAACAAGAAAAATCTACTTCAATACACGAACTGCAAAATAAAAAGAACTAGACGAACAAGTTATAAAGATATAAAGAATCAAAAGTCATGCTAGTTAAGACTAATCTTCTCAGTAAGTTAAAAGAAAAAGCAGGAAATAAACACAAAAAAACGACAAAATCTTTAAAGATTAATAAATTACTCGTTTAAAACACAACAAAATGGATGACATTTGCCATCAAACTCATCATGCCAAACTTACTTGCTGTGGCGGACAGCACGGTTGGTTGTTGACTATCTCGCACACGTGCAACCGTGTGTAAGTCTGTCCGAGCAGCGTGAAATATGCAAAAACCTGGATAAATTGTGCCGATGTAATAAATATACCTAATATTTTTGATCCATTCTTACTAAATCAAAGTGAATGGAAAATTTTTTAACCTTTTTTAAACTATTTCCAATTAGGTTCTAGAATTTTCAAAACACATTAAATTGAAGAAATGAAAATAATTCAAACTGTTTACTAAAATATAAAAATGAGTATGAGAAAAACTTAGAATTTTTTAATAAACTAAATACATGACATAACCATCAAGCAAACTAAAATACTACATAGGAAACGAAAACAATAATAAAAATAAAAATATGTCCTACTGTTGTGTCTTCACAACAACAAACATTGTACCAATGTTCTAAATCTAACTAAAACAATACTAGACGGTGATAAAAACCTATATTCACATATAACAGTAAATAAATTAAATGAAGTACAAATCTAAAAGGAAACATATGAACCTATATATTTATTCCAATACGGACAATACTATTGCAATTAATCATAAAATGTGAGATCATTTCTAAAACCTATAAGTTTTGATGATGCATACAATTGACTATTGGATGATACTTGATAGCTATTCAACAACAAGCACTCTTTTTTGCCCCAAAAATGAAGAAGAAACTAAGGCACAATTCAAAATAGAATATAATGACAATATAATAAATAAATAAATTATCTACTAATAACGTAAGTACACCTGCCCTTACCTTCAGATACTTCCAATGCTGATCCACGTCCGAATGAAATATGTTAGCAATCAAAGAAATATAACTTATATTAGTTTCTTAAAAGTAACTTTAAAACTAGTTGTATAGTTTAATTGCTTATGGTTCTATAACGTATATAATAATTGACTTTCAATATAGGAAATTGAAAGGTTCAAAATATATTGAGTTGACATATGACGTCACATGTCTTTATAATAAAAAACAGATCATCTACTTTTTCGAATATTGTGCCAACGACCGATCATGACATCCGTTTCGTATTTGATATCTGTGTCGCTTTAAGCGCTGTTTAATACTTCTTGTTGGTAGGTATTAGGTATTAATCTAACACGGGGGAACTTGGACTTAAATATAGAATTAAATATAGCTGAATGTCGCTACTCAATAATAAATATGCATTGTTCCGATCATATTTATAAAGAAAAATTGTTATCCTAGACATTCCTCAGTCTTAAATGACATATTTAAGAATTTCTTTAACCATTGACTTCTTAAGCTCTTATATACTTACTTTCCTTAGGAATCGAATTGTATGGCTCCGTTCCGTTTATCTAACGGTCAAAGAACAGGATTACAGTAAAGGAATGCTTGTGACTCATTGCATATGATTAATAACATCTATTACTGAATGATATATAAAAATTGCTCATTCAAATTTGAGTTTCATTTCTAATATCATAAGGGTGATAAAGGGGTGTACGTATTTGGATGTTGATCACCGTACAAATCTCATCAGACACGCTAAACATTAAGTCCATGATTAATTTCAACCTTTGAGTTCACGATGCCTTGAAGAGGGCCATAATCTTTGTTTATCAAAAATTTATGTAAGTTGTTTTTGAAGTTAAGATAAGAATAATTATAAAAATATTATAAATATTTTTCTTCTTAAAATATATTAATAAAAAAATAGATATAAAGCGAAATAATGTCTAAGTAAAACGTGAGCATAAAAAAATTTGATTTAATGAAATTCATAAAATGAAAAAAATATGTCACGTAAAAAAATCTTATGCTATTTTTTTGTCGCATACCACAATTTGGTCATAGCTTCCGTGTCAAAATCTAACTAGTTTTAGAATTATGTTAAAGGTTTATCTATCGGTATGTATTTATTTAACTCGTAAATACTAGAACTCTCACAACATTTTAAAATATACGTAATAGTTTTTAGCCAGAGAGAAAGAACCTACTGACTCTCTTTTCACTAAGAAAGCGGAAAGATCTACTGTAGTGTCGCGGCGCAGGGATACAACAGTAGGTACGAGCATAAATGCAACAGGTTTTGGGTTCGATTCCTACTGTAGAAAATGAGATATTTAATGTTTCTATTCCCTCGCTCTGATGCCGGGTCAAATCGCGGCATTGATTTTCGCAACTCAACCCGCAATGCCTCCAGAATTCCGCGGAGAGTGGAGAACGAGAGTATTTAATGGGAAAGGAGTTCAACATTTTATGTATATGATTTAAAGGAAGTATATTCATATATATATATTTTAGAAACAGACATACCTGTACAAATATGACAAACGTGTGGCGCCAATAGGTATATTACATTTATGCCATATATAGGTTTAGCTTACGCATTAATTTGCCTAGTAGATTATACATAAATATAATTATTTTTAAGAACTATAAACTTATAAAATTAAAATTGTGTACTGGAATTCGGAAGCTTTTTTTGTTATTTTTATATATTATTTAATTATGTCATAGTAATAATTTTATTTTCTTGAATTAGATACAATAATATTTCGAACGTTCAGGAGATGTTCGAATTGATAAGCATATAAAAGTGAAAGACTAAATGGCTGCTTGGCTTTGGCTGCTTAAAAATCAATTTGAATTAATTTCCTTTATTATTATAAGTAACCGTCATCTTTGTATGTAGCCGGATAGCAGAGGGAATCTGATGATGGAATGAGATGGAAGCCGTCTTCATTTCTCATTCTTGCAAATGTAATCAAAATTGGTACAAAGTTTTAGAAATATATAAAATAATTCATCTAAGTATATTCAGAAAAAACTTTTGAATACAACAATAGTCTCCCAACTAAAAAAAGAAAAATAAGTAAAGATGATTTATTTCTTAAAATACCATATTCTTCATACTTAAGTAGTATTGGCTAATAGCCGTAGGTGGGATCATGTCATGGCGATAAGTTACCAGATATGGACCCGTACAATACGTGGTCCATCGTAAATTAAAATGACACCCACAATAAAAAAAATATTACGTCATGTGAGATGTTATTTGATGAAATCATAATTATTTTTTAATGTTTGCCCGTAAAGGTTGGATTTCTATATGGTAAATATTTAACGAATACAATACTGTTTGTACTGTAGTTAACGATGATTACATCAAAAAACTATTTTAGAATTGTAATATTTATCTGCTTACTTAACATGGAAGTTGTTTTAGAAAATAATTTTTCTTTAGCTTCACGCTATATCCCGTGTATAGCAGGGAACCTGGGAACTTAGTATTAACACTCCTTTGCCCATTAGGACACCTCCATTGCCCACATTTAGCCGGATAGAAGAATTGTAATGTATTAACTATTTGGATAGCAAGCCGTCACCTGCCTGCAATCCCGACGTTCGTGGGTTCGAGCTCCAGTTAGGGGAAATACTTATATATAAATTATGTTTGTTTCCTCGCTCTGGTAGACAGTGCATAGCGTTAAATTACGCAGTCTCTCGAAAATTATTTAGAAAGATGTTATTATTTTCTATATAAATATATATATATTAGCTTATACGTTCACCCTCCACTCTATTTATAGATATTACCCATTACTATTAAACTTTAACCTCATTTTGGAACTTACTGATCCAAACCCTTCACCGAATAAAGAACATCCAACATCTCAATATCCCGATTCATCGAAACAAAGATATATTTGATTCAATTTGCATGCCCTAAAATGGCATGGTTATATAAAGCATAAGGCCATATCGTTTCTCTTTCACAACGCGACCCATTATCGTATATCTGAGTAAGCTAACCTAAACATCCTGGGATGTCTGCAGCGTGCGTCATGCCGGCTGAGCCTCCGTCATCCTTTGTGCTTGTGCAATGGTGGTATGGGAATGTGATTTTGCAGGCGTTTGGTTTTCAAGACTTAGTCATTTATATTTTTTTGAGATCTTTAAGTTTCCTTTTTTTTCAGCTTCATGCTGCATCCTGCATGTAGCAGGGTGGGCAGAGGATAAAACACTCCGCTCTCCAAAAATATTGTTCACATTTATTATCGTATCAATATTTTGTTTCTGTTTGTCACTTAAACAAAGCATTCTCATTCTTAAGGGTTCTGCATTCAGAGATATCATGTAAAGGAAGTGGTGAGCTTGTGGTGAGGTGCGTCATTTTTTATGAATGAAAGAAACTTAAATAATATTTTAATATGTATTTAGACACCAAAGTGACGAAGGCAAGGACGTACGTGACAGCACATGTGGTTTGATTTGACTATAGTGCTAGTCGTCTAAGACGTAAAATGGAAAATCCCGTTTCCTCCTCATCTATGTATGAACTATAGGTGCTATTGTAAAGTTTCATCTAAATTCGTTCATTAGTTTGTCCGTCGTGGCGCAGCGACACAAGGGTGTGACTGTAACGCGACGGTTGTGGGTTCGACCCCACTCGAGGAAGTGAAATATTTATTTACGTTTATATTTCCATTTCTTCGTTTTGGTGTCGAGGCGAAGTGCGGCGTTGAATTCTGCCACTCAACACGTTACAAAACATTCAATTTAATGAAAAAAAAATATGTAAAAATCACATACTATCGTAAATCTGAATCGAATAACTCAACTTCATAAAAGTACATACTATTTTACGTACGCCACGGCGCCAGACGAATATGGAACATTTAAATATTTATACTCATACAAAATGTATGGGTCATGTCCAGCAGCTTTCCCTTGTTCTGTAAACATAAATTGTTCTCGAAATTTCACTGAATCACTGATACCGAGTGTGTGGAGAATTAACAAAATGCGCAAAATATTTGTGTTTCGAAACGATCGAATACAAAGGCATTGCAAAGCATTACTTATAAGTAAAAAACAATAATTTTAACTTCTCTAAACTGTCATTTCTAGAATTTTCTATAATTATACGTAGGTATACCTATAACTTTTACTGTCAAGTATATCCTAGTCACTAGAAATCGATAGTAGTGGGTAAAAGTATGAATCATAAATCACTATCTAAACTTATCGGCATGTTCTATATATCAATATCTTATATTATCATCTTGTTATTATATTTCTTATATGTCCCAAATTCTACAGACATTGCTATATGTTGAGTGGTGGAATTCAACACCGCGCTTTGTCTACCAGTACGAGGAAATGAAAAAAATAATAATTTCTCGTGTCAGGATCGAACCCGCAGCCGTCACATTTGCAGTGAAACCCTACTACACTGCGCCATGACAATGTTTACGACATTTATATAATCAAATCGGAAGAACACCCATAAATTAAATATAAATATTTAGTTCTACAAGTTCCAACTGCGCCAACAGACAATGGAATCCTAACAAAGTCGCTTCTCACCGATATACGCGTAGATCAAACTACGCAACAGATAATAATATGCTCATTAATAGACAAAATTATTCCATGAAAAGAAAAGAAAGAAGAACCTAGTATTACACACTCTTTCACACACTCCTTTCCCCACTTTCCGCTACCTCCAGATTTCCTCATATACATATGTTCCTCCTATGTTTTATTATAATTATATATATATATATATATATATATATATATATATATATAAGCCACGAGAATAACGTTAGTGTAAGATATAGTAATATCTTCTAGAACTGATTGTATATCACAGTCAATTTCATCTGACGATAAGAAACTTGATAGTAAATTAAGTTGAGGAAAGTTTAGGGTAGGACTCGCACATTTTATTACCATTGTAATTACAGTTGGACAGTGTCCATACACTTCAATAAGTATAGCTTTCTAGTAGAACCACCTACTAAATACTTGACAATTTCTCTTTTCAACAACAATTAATATATGGAATTAAATTCAAACCTGTACTGAAGAATCCTATATTTTATCATAAGTTATTTATTTATTGTTAATTACAAATATATTGCAGAATTAGATTGGAATTCGTTTTCGTAGATGACTATGTTTTTTTTAATAAAGTTGTTTATAGAGTATCTTCGTTTAAAATCAATTAGTATTAACAGTTGGGCCCATGACGACGATCGAAGAAAAGCAGAAAACAGAGAGATTTGTTACTAAATTATTTTTTTAAATTAAGACATAATTATTATTCTCATAAAACCATAAGCAATTAATATGTTTTGAAAAATGATATAATATTAAAATTCAGTTAAATTACCTTTTTAAGATGTTTGTTGACCCATTTCGTGAACGTCTTCTTCTGTATCGCGTCCCGCTCATCTGAAAAAGAAAATAAAACTATTATTAATATGGTTTAAACATTTTTTAAAGTGTAACACTTAATAATATACACTTTTTCATAAAATATATTAAGTTTAATCTCCTACTACTTGATATCAATCATATATCTTATTTCAACATCTATACTAATATAATAAAGCGGAAGAGTTTGTTTGTTTGTTTGTTTGTTTGTTTGTTTGTTTGTTTGAACGCTAAGATCTCTGGATCTTCTGGTTCGATTTACTATGTTTTTGTTTTGTATGAAAGCTGCATTCTTCAGAAGTGCTATAGGCTATGTAATATTACAATACACATATGTACTAATAAATTAAAATACTTTCTAATTTGACATGCAATTTATTCTGCCATGTTAATAACAACCGTCGTTGCTAAGCACCGGTTTGCAAAGTTTCTTTGTTGTTTTAAGAAAACGTCACCCAAAATGAACTTATATGGTATTGATATTCATCCTTATAAAAATAAATATATTATATAATATTTAATAAATATTCTTATAGTTCAAGCAGGCGTAGCCGCGTCCGGGTCCACTAGTTAACAATATAAGCTAAAATTGGCTTAGAATTTTATAGTTATGAAATCAAAAAAATATAAAAGTTATATATAACTTAAATATACTTCATTTTGTCACATTACGAGAGGTTCCAATAATATTCTTGATATTTAACTAATTTCTAAAGTATTTACTATTGACATTTAGCTAATTTTGTGCGTGTTTACATGAAGAAAATGAAAAATCCAGGTTATTCCAATCCTCGTAATCCAACTCCATAACTGAATTACATACCAAATTTCAATTCTCTTAATCCAATCTGCTGTCTGTTCGTTAATTATGAACAAAAAAGCTATATTTATATAGTCAGAAAAAAAAACTTTTATACTATTTAAACTATTCTATACTAGGTACTAAAAAACGTGGTCACATGTATATTAGTAGGTACTAAGATAGGCATCGTTCATACTAAATATTTATATCACATTATAGCGCCAGTGTTGATCCATGTACATACATTAGCCATTGTTAATATATTGAAAATTATATTAATCAATACATTAGAAACCTGGACACGTGCCCTAAAAGCATAATTACACAGCGATGTACGCAACGTGGTGATGATTTAAATGTAATAGGGATGATTTAAGCCATAGAAGTGTTTCTTGCCCTATTGAAATGTTGTTTGTATATGATAATATATATTTTTTTTTTGTTTCACGATGTGACCCGCACATAGACACAGGCAGCAGAAGAGGCAGAGGAAGCTTAGGAACCTAATGTGAACTCCATTCTCATCTAAAATCTGGAAGCAATGCGTGTCAAATGGCGGAACGCTTTGCCTCCGGACTGAGCAAATAAAAATATTTAAAAAGTCTAAGTTAATTTATAATATATTGAAATATTATTATACATTTATTTAAAATTTACAATTATGGAAGGGAGCTTAAGCTATTCACCGCTTTCATAATTGTTAACCAAAACTTTAAACTTATAAAAAAAATGTATCGTAAGGTGAACGAACTAACTAACAGCTGTGCTATTCTATTTATAGCAAACAGCTAAAGGTCGCTCGCTGCCAAATTATTTCTGAATCGGAAGCTCGTTGGTATTTGTCTAGGAAGTAGATGCTTGGGCGGTCCAATAAAGATAACGATAAGATGTTTTAGATATTGCCAATCTAATAGTACTTAAAGGTAAAATCACAAACGAATTTAATAAAAATAACAATATCATTGTCTTTACTAGGTTTAATTTAGAGATTTTAGAAATTAGGCCATCACTCAGGATTCGGCTGGAATGCACATATAAGACAATAGTTGCAAGTTCAATTTAGACCTAATACAGACTATATATTAACAACATAACAGAAAATTATTCACATATACATTTGATGAATCAATTGTAACATAATTTTTTATAATAATAATTTTAATTTCATATAAAAATTCAAATAAATGTCATGAGTCATACAAAACAAACTTATTATAATTTAGACACGTACTGCGTTAGTGCTACAAACATGCGTGTCGGTCAGTCACGAACAGAATAAACACGAAAACCAAAGACAACGAGAATAAGACTTCATGCAAATAGTAAAACAGATTGACCAACGAAAAAATACACATTTTGAGTAAATTGTTTAAAATTCATCTTCTGAATTTGTGTTAGGTAGTAAGCAGAGAGAAACTAATGTCAAAACACTTCGTTCTTTACTTTTCGCCCGAATGTGAGACATGACGTTTTGCGTGGCGGAAGATAACCCCACACTATACCTTGCCAGAACGAGGAAATGAAAATGATTCATCCTCTCAAGTGGGAATCGAACCCACATCCATTGCGTTACAGTCAGATGCTACCTCTCTACACCTCGACAGCCTATTTATCGTGTATTTAAATTTAAAACCGATGAATGCGGTAAGATGCGTCGCCCTAATGGCGCCACGACTACAATATTTATTTCAATAACTAGATTAAATTTATATAATAAGACTTTATAGTTAAAAAATAACTTACATCCACTATATTTAACGCTGAATGACAAATACAAAAGAAATTTCAAGTACCCGATAAAGTTTTCGAGATTTCAGTTCAAAATCATTTACCCCATATTAATAACGCATAACCTTCACACAAAAACACTTTAAAAGAAAGTGCAAAACCACATTTTACAGTATATTAACACTGAATTACTCAGAGCTACACAGATAATGGAATCTTCAATAAAAGTAAAATGTTTTACGATTGCCGTAAGTAAACACCGCCGTAAACAAGCACTAAATGTATGGACGTTTCAAAATGAAAGCGCATCTTTAATGCAACCGATTTTTTCATGTTATCTTTGTTCTGTTCCTTTGAAAGGTTTTTTTTTTATTTTACAGACGATATTACTAACTGAGATTTAACAGAAGGATTACAACCAATTCTAAATTCGAAGCCGTTTAATATCGTATGAAACTCTATACACTAAAACTATGTAGAGATATTACACGGCGTTAAGTTTCGCTATTCAAAACTACTATTATCTATTAATTACTAAAAAGTTACTCAGGGACACTAAGTTAACTTACAGAAACTGTCAAAAGACATAAGTTCATTGAACTTCTGGACCTGACCTAACCTAACAAGATAAACGAAACAACCCTTTCTTTGTGCATTCCATACATTTCGCACTAGCCGCGCTCAAGTGGACGACTCAATTGCGTTGATTGAATCGATCACGCTCCAACGGTTCACACGACATTTGGACGCATCTGCAGTCTATACTACACTGTACAACGTATAACCTATATTTTGATAAGATATAAATATTTTAGGATATAATATTAGGATATAATATTTTAATTTCTTTGCTCTGGTGTCGAGGCAAAGAGCGACGTTGAGTTGCGCCACTCCTACACGCAATGCCTCCAGAATTCAGCAGCAAATGGGAAATGGAGCTTTTTGAAACAATAGGTTCCCTCTGCCTACACTGCCGTGTACGAGATACAACGTGAAGTTGTTTTTTTTTTAAAGGTATACTTATACTCGTACCGTACCATACCCGTATGTCAATTTACACAAAAATATATAATTTTTAAGATAAGAATGTCGTGACGCAGGGGTAAAAACGTGCGACTGTAAACACAGCGGGTTCTGGGTTCGATTACCATTCTGGGAAATAAAATATTTAAAACGTTCAATGCCTCGCACTGGTTAGGGCAAAACGCGGCGTTGAGTCTACTTAAAACTCACTATCTTAAAGAGAACAGAGTGCCTCAAAACTAAGGGTCCAAGTTCCCTCTGCCTGCCTTGCTACCTGCTACCCGCACTATACAATGTAAAATACAACTACTGAAGTGAACAGTTACAACATAATTGAATAGCAACGTGCACTACGAAATAGCGCAATGGCTCTAATTAGCGATGAAATTCCTTAATTAAGCTCATCATTAACGTAATCACGTAGAACAGTTCGTATGAAATGCAGTTTGTGTTCGTAAAACATTAAAATAGATCGTTAATTCCTAGTAAGTATAGTTATATATCTTCTTTGTTTTTGTTCCTAATTTTTTAATATTTCAATCCGTCCCTTAATTTCCACCGAATTTTCCAGATATTGGTTGTCGAGGGAAGAAACTCAACGCCGCTCTTTCTCATAACCAGAGCGAGGAAATAAAAATAATAAGCGCGTGAGTATCGATCCCAAAACCGTCTCGTTTACATGCAGGTTTTACGGTCTCTTGTAAAACATAGCAACACCTAGTTCCCCAGCTCAGGAAGATCAGCGCTTCATCCCACAGAGTAGAGTCAGCAGGTAAAATCTAGAGTCCAAACACTCTGTTCCCCACTCTCCGCCACTCAACAAGAGATACTTTTTAAATAAGCAAAAAGTCAGCAGAGTGTCGGTACACTTTTAACCTAGTTCCTATTTTATACGATTATATGATCCTTTCATAAAGTGTTTATGGCTTGCGATTGTTTCCTACAGTAATATGATATACGACCTAGCTACGGCTCTCGGTCCACCCACGCGTTGCAATGAATGCATCATTCGTCGCTTAAGAGGACTTCAAAAACAATCACACTAGAAAATATCTCTAATGTATTCTAAATTGGTAATTAAAAGAAAGAAGGTTGAAGAAAAAGAGTGTCTCTATATTATCTGCCTCTAATAAATGGCTCATTTTTCTATTTCTAGTTTCGCGAAATTTAGTTACATTTTTCTATGACGACAATGAAACAACTGTTAATTGTATTTATTCACTAATTATATGGTACTACTATACGAGTATGAAATTATTCAAATGATTTTTCTAGCTTTACCCGTCTATATTCGGGTAAGCAGAGTGACCTAGTGTTAAAACACTCCATTCAATATATTTCGGTGGAACTAAAAACTCTGTCTTGTTACGCAATAGTCGCTTTTGCAAGCTAATATATATTTTTAAATTTAACAATATACAATAGAAAAAATTGTAAAAGACTATTATAAAAACCAAACGAAGTCACAGGACAAAACCAGTATTAAGTAATATGAAACAAATCGTTGTATAACCGAGAGTAGCTATCTTGATTCACTTCCTTCTGCCCACTCATTAAGATGAATGGTGCATAGATGGGTTCACACTTGATTGCGCACCTCTTAACGACTCCTGGCAGGTTATGATTGTGATTGTGAATGGCATTGTTTTAATTAGACAAATACACTTTTGTATGCACTTGAGTGTATTGTACAACAGGTTCAATTCCTATGAAAACAGTTGCAACAATATAGTTGCAATTAAAAATAAATATCTCCCGCAAAGGAGACATAAACCTAATGTCGGACACTCCGTTACCTGATTTTGCTGACAGGAGTGCTTTATTTGACCAGAAAGAGAAAATTTAAATATCATTATAATTAAAAATCTTGAAATAAATAAAAAATATATAGCACAAATGAGTTCAAGTCTCCAATACTAAGCATGATGGAAGAATTTATGAATGGAATAAGTATGTCTATTGTCTTTGATAATGACAATAAAGTGGAATAGTAATAATATTTTGTTTTATACGGCTTTATATTAGCATCGAAAGGACGTGGCTGACTACACACGTTGTGAGATCAAATTATAATCGGAGTAAGTACCTCATAGCAAGTGATAGGAAAGACCCTAGTGCTACAACACTACTGTTTACTTTTCTTACAAATGTGAGATGAGAAAACTAAAAAAACTATCTTAATTGAAAATTTTACCGATACGTCAAACTTATAACTCCTCTATTTTTGCGTGGTGAATGATTTAAATTTTCCAACGACTTAACTAAAGACCATATAAACACGAGGTAGCTAGACTTTTGCTTCATAGTGCACTAAATTCAAAAGTTCAAATGCCTTGAAATGTCAGAATAAATCTGCATACAAATTTGTATACTTGATCTCTATCATCCGCTAAGTATGCAAATTGCATCTAACATAAGTCAAGTGGAGTAAACGGTAAAATAATTACCAACTCGAAAATAGTTCACACTACTACTTATATCTTTTGCATATATTACAATTTAATTTTCACGCATAGCAGGGCAGAGGGAACCTAGTGTTAAGATATTCCTTTCCCAACGCACCGTCCTCCTTTAAAGGAAAATAAATGAAAAATGACTTGTTTCATCTCATTTGTTCAATAAAATGCACAAAATGTGTGTGTGTCTATGAAAGAACAATAAATTACACAGAAAACCACTACAAGACTATTTTAAATAAACTGTCATCATTAAACTGTCAGTGAAAGTTAAAATATACATATAACAAAACAAACGACGGCTTCACTGCACCTTAAGAATTTGCTTAAAAAATTAAATACATTCATCTTTTTAAGATGAAAAATAAAATAAAAGTACAGCTTAGTAGTAGTATTAAATTGATTTTATATTGTAAAAAAAATCTCGCGGCTTCGAGAAAAAAACTTTTGTCAGTATTGTTACGACATTCTCCACTTTTCGCCCTAACAGCTTTAGCTTTGATTGCTCTTTTAATGGCGGAATTCAACGCCGCGTTTTAACCTCCAAAACCCCCGCTCTGGAAATGAGTGGTGAAATAATTTCCTCGACTGGAATAAAACATAGAACTCCACCCTAAAAACTATAGCTAGTAAAACAATTCAAAAGCACGTAACCACTTCGCATGTCAACCGCATCCATGTAATACGTTAAAATCAAATAGATAAGAGTAATCTAACACTAACTCTAACTCTAGCCCAGTCTGGAATCCAGTTAACCAACTTAGTAACAATGTAAAGCACCTTTCACCTAACCTAGCCCTAAATGTTTAAGGTCGAATAAATGTTTAGAGAATTGCAATTGCGGTTTTTGTTCTGTTTTTTAGAGCGCAATAAAAAATGATGGCACGACGGTTTCACTGACATTGTTTGTTAGTCAGGGGTCGCGGGTTCGGTCAGATACGCTGAAATATTATATTAGTTGTGTATTTATTTAAGTTATTTTCTTTCATATTGTTGGTTGGAAAATTTTAAACGTTTTAAAGCAAAAAAACAAAAGCATATTACATCACATATCTCACAATACTGTAGAACGAATTCAATATCAAACACACTAGATATAAGCTTCGCGGCGTCAACTTAATGCGGTCTATTACTAAAGTGTCGACTTATTAACGAATATACCAATATTAGGAAACCGCAACTAATTTATATTACACAAGAAACTGCCCCGACTTTGCTTAGTAGCAAAAATAATGTTTTAATATAATATTTATATTTATAACGAATATGCCTAGGCATATTGGTTATAAATATATTCCACGTAAGAGGGATATGAACCCACAATCGCCACGTCCAGTCAGATATCATTCACCGACACCACAATGGACAATCAATTGTATTTAATTGCACTAATCAAGCAGTGTCCGATCCGTTCTGAGGTCGAATGCGTTAATACGTACTAAATTAATATAATATTAGATCAAACGCACCGCAAATAGCGCTATTGGAATTGACAAAGGATTTTTTTATAATGTATCAGATGACAAACTTTGATTATCTCATTGATATTGATATTAAATTGCAAACAGCCTATTTCTGTCTCATAGAAGTAATAAAAAATATACATACATATATAATCTATTAATTTCTGATAGAATAATCATAAAAAAAAAGGAATGAGTAAAAGTTCGATTATTTACAGACTTTGCAGATTTCAAATTTTTAACTGAATATTGTTTCCCTCAGTGCAGATCGAACCCACAACCATCGCGTTTACAGGTAGACGTTGCTTTATTGCACTACTAAGGCCACACCGGCTACTTGTAACGAATAAGGAGTGCCTACTTATTACGAAATAGCCATATCAGAGAGATCAGAGTAAAGACCTAATTATTAACCTCGATTCATTACTCGCTTTAGAACTATAGCAGTTTCATAGAAGGTTAATGAACCTAGCCAGGCGGAAGCGAACAAAAAAAACCTATAGGTTCACGTTATCAGTGAAACAAAACACATCATAATCTTCATATCTTATCAACGGCTTATAGTTGATAAATGATAACATTCCCTTGACTAAATAATATAATAAATAAATGTATGAAAATTATAGTGCCCCAATGATTTAATAACATATGTATAGAGGAGTACAGTACAGCTGATGTGTCGTGGCCGCCATGAAGTTCTACTTCCTGATCTTTTACTCATAATACTCTTATGGATAAAATAATAAAAGTAAGTAAGAAAAAATCCTAAAATCAAAGCTGTGCTGTCATCTACAACTAAGTTTAGGGCGGCCACGACTTGTTGACCGTATTATACAGTCTATACAGACCACCTAGAATGACACACATGCATTGGTAAATGTACTTATCACATACAAAAGAGCAACTGTAGAGTTCTCTTCGGCTCTTTTCAGCAGAATCTGGTTTCCTAACTGGAAGTAGCTTCCTTAGGGACAGACACTACTGACATTTTTACATAATTTGTCGATTCAAAATTTATAAATGCCTAATTTAAAAAAGATTATATTGTTTTCTATACAAGAATACATAGATATTATAAAACATTTGAATTTACTTCCAATTAATTTGTTTAGCTATCATCTTGCACCTGTTGTAACGTATGCGCACGCGCAGGTGGACGAAATATATCAACACTAAAAGTTACCCATTACCTATTTACAGATAATAAAAAATGTTAGTATTAAAAGTTAAACGATATACAAAAAAAAACTCCTATAAAAATTTCTGTCATATTTATCATATTAACACTTAAATATACTAAAACTTGAACTAAAAATACTAATTGGCAATAAATTTAAATATCATTCGAACGATTATAACGAACTTTGAAATATATTTTTTTAAATACCGGCTTTTAA
Organism: Heliconius cydno galanthus; assembly: GCA_036379175.1. Classification (NCBI taxonomy): domain Eukaryota; kingdom Metazoa; phylum Arthropoda; class Insecta; order Lepidoptera; family Nymphalidae; genus Heliconius; species Heliconius cydno. The sequence continues at coordinate 826,288 of JAKRZM010001341.1, read as the reverse complement.
ACATAAACAACTAAAACGATTACATTGAAATGCTAATGTACATACTGCCGCCAAAACTTAAGCAATATCGATATATTTCTCACAGAACCCGTTTTTCGAGTTATTTGAAAAACATCTAGTAATATTTAAAAACATAACGATTTTAGCGTACGTCACTATATTATGAAATGTTTAAAAAATATTTTAGATTACTATAAATAAATGACTGTCATATTTACTATGTTCATATGGCTGATATAGGGAATAGTATTGGATCCGATTTCATCTAGGGGAAACATTAATATCTAAAACGTTTTCGTTTCTATTCCAAGTTTTTCTAAGCAATGTGCAGCGTTAAGTTCCCCAATGTCTTGAACACTCTGTACCCAATAAGATATGCGAAGAATTTAGACGTATAGCTGTCATATTTCATTTGTTCAAATTAAATTATAGCCTTTGACATGCTCTCGATGAATACAATTTGATTGGCACTTCATTTATCAATATCTTCTTACAGAACAAACGTATCAATTGAACTTATTAAAATATCTGCATCACTTGCTTTAAAATTGTCGATATAGATATAAGGTACATACTGTATTAGAAATAATATTTTTTTACAATATGCGATTTAAATTTTATATTTTTCTTCATAATCTCGCAATAAATTAGTAATACTACAATATTATAACTAAACGTTCAATAAAAAAAATAGATATCTTATATTTCCAAGAATCAAGAATAATAATGAAGTTAAAGCACAAAACACATTAAAACACCTATGTTATTAAACTATCAACTCGACAAAACATAACGTAAAAAGACAAGGCATTAATTATCACACCATAAAAATGATTACATCTAAACAAACCATAGTTAGCGGGCTCCACATAGTACATAACACCACACGCATTCTCTATAACCCACCACCACCAACCTGACTGTCGAATAAAGAAGTCCCAACAAGTAGTACCTTTGAACTTGGTCAGATTCTCCTCGTAGACCTGGTCGTGGGACTCAGCTCGGTCCCCTCGACGACGCTTCGGTTGATGGCCATCGTAGAAGCCACCGTTGACGCCTTCCTGCACTTCCTGGGGGTCGAACCCCAGACGTTCCTTGTAGTAAGCTTGCGTCGACATTTTAACACTTCATATCACTCAAATTTCACGTTTTGACTAGGGGTCGGTCGGGACGGGCAGCCGCCGTGCACTCACGAGTTATTATGAAGGGATCCGCCAAAATCACTTCACAGTCCCGCGCAGGCGAGGCCGCCACGACGATACACACTGTATATTGTCCACAAAAGGAAAGTTGCTACCCCTTGACACACACTGTTCGTTCTTGACACAATTTTTAAAAAAATCAACCGCGATTACTCAGAAAATTAATTAAGAAAGCTTGTTATATGTTAATATGGCAACTTTATTGGTTAAGCATTAGTTAGTATGGAATGTTCTGTTACTTTATTTCTTTCGTATTTCGTTTCGTTTACGATCACACTCAACTTTTGTATGAGTCACTCAATTGTTTTCACATAAGGCTTCGTGCACACTTGTATAAATACGAAACTATGGAAACCTGTAGACAAAGAGGTTGTAATTGAGAATTACAATTTGAATAACGAAATTACCTCGCTGAGTCACTTTAAACATTTCGAAGGCGACATCTTGAAGGTCTGAGAATTTGTATGGTTCAAGTCGTTATTTAATTACTAATTAATTATACCACGTAATGCCAGCGATTATAATTATTTACTCATTAGATACAAAAAAAAAAGTTATTTAGAAATATATTATTTATAGTTATTAACTTAAAAAAACAAAAGTCATAGAATTGTATAAATAAAATAAATATAATAATAATTACACGTAAATTTCCGAGTCAGCAGCACGAGTCAATACGCATAGTGAAGTTTCGCGTAACAAACGTATAAAACGATATTATTTTTTTTCAAACCTGTTTGTTTCTAACTACCTGAGTTCAAGACGGTTCGGTTCCACTTAGCTTGAAAGCGACACGGTTCAAGGGCACGAGGACAAATACACACAATTAGCACATTTATATTATTTTCGTGATGTTGTTACTTACTAAACGCATTTTAACTCTTTTTTCACATAGGGAACCTTAGGGAAGGAAGTGTTAAGATTCTCCGTTCCCCACTTTCCTCTCAATTTTCGAAATACTGTGTGTTAAGGAAGGAGCTGAGCAACACGTTTAGTCTATCAGAGCAAAAAAATCAAAGGAATTAAATATAATCTTTCTCACTATGGATCAAACCCACAACCGACGTGCTTACAGTCAGACACTATACCGCTGCGTCACGGCTGCCTTATCGACAGATCATAAGAAATGTTTAGCAACAAACAGAAGTTGTCTACTTAATACCGAATCGATACAATCTTTTATGTAAGTATAAGAAGATTTTTTTTATCTTTTTTTTAAACCATCCTTATCAACCTTCTCACTGACATAAATAACAAAAGTAAGGTCACATTCATTAACATTTTACAAAAAAAAAACTATAAGATACAAATCTTTTAAAAACCAATTATTTGATTAATTAACTACATGTTATAATTAACAACAAAATTTATTATTGGAATGAGGGCAAATTGAAATATGTTTAAATTCCTTTAAAAAATTACAAAGCTGCTCGCCAATTCTTTTGATAATTAAATCATAATTTTACTAAGATTTATTTAGTGATTCGTATATTTTAAATGAAACTTTGTGATGTGGGTTCAATTCCCAGTCGAGATCAGAATTTTTTAACGTTGCTTGTTCTCGTAACGAAACAAAAAGCGGGTTTCGCTTTAATTTAAAAAGCAGTAGCAGTAGTCTTTTGTCTTATACATTTTGCATGTGAAAATCTTACTGCGATCGAATCGCAGAAATTGCATCAATTTATCAATCAAAATTGCCGTTCAAACAAGTATCTTTAATTGAAAAATTGTTTCAATTCGGTAAACGTCTTCAATTTAACTGCAGTTAAAAGTTCTCATTTTGTGTAACTATTTAGTGAAGTTTTTAAAACTCTAAAAAACCATCTACACGCCTTTTCTCTTGTAGGCAAAGGTAAGTGTCAAGTCACTCCGTTCCTCACACACCACCTAATTTTGTCTCTTTGTCCCACTCTTAATCTTGTTACCAGAGGAAATGGAAATTTCCCCAGTGGGAAACAAATTTTAATATAATATGCATGTATTGTATGTATTACACATACATCCTTTCGAATCATTCAATACATTAAAACTGTCGTATCTATACTTGGAAACAACACACCTTTCTTCCCAGATTTTAACTTAAGACCATTTAAGATGACAACAGCCCATAAAAAAAAACCGAAGCTAATTGGGAAAACCAAAGACAACAACACTTTATTTTATTAATTAATATAATTTACATTAAATGGCTACTATTCCAAAAATGATAAGAACATGTTATAAATAATAATAATAATTATTAAATGTTTTACAAACGATATAATTACTTGTAAATACATGTTTCAAATTTATTGCAATATATTAATAAAATAAAATGAAATGGATTAAACATTATCTATAAGGGTCCTTGCTATCTAAATTTCACGTTTTGACGTCAAAACATTATCAGATAAAAATAAAGATAGAAAATGTTGCTTGGCGAACAAATGTCTAGTGTTTCTACTTTAAAATATAAACGAATAAGTAGATAATAATAAAAAAAAATTCAAAACGCGATGGATGTGAGTTCAATCCGCACTCGGGGGAATATATTATTTTTATTCCCTCGCACTAGTAGTAAGACAAAGACCTACAATCAGTTCCGCCACTCAGCACACAATTTAGGATGTGCGGGGGAAACGGAGAGTCTTAACACTAATTTCTCTCTGCCTTTATTGGAAATAAACCGTAAAACTAAAACACTAAACAATGTAAATAACAATTAGTGTACATTCTCAATGTTTTTCCTTTAGCTCTCCAGATATAAAAATCCCCCAAAACCACATTACACTTAATTTCGAAATGGACAAAGTGTTGCCCAATTATTTCCGCTTACAATGAGACTACTAAAGAATACATTGTACTGTAATTCCCACGACGTGTATTTCGAAGCGAAGGTCACGTGACCTTGGGCGACCGAAATGGGGATTTGCGAGTTTTGTTGGTCTGTCTGCGAGTCCGAGATATATGTACGCGTGAACATCAAAAAAGGTTTTGCCGTCTTTTTGTTTTAAAAACTAAATACAAAGAACATTAATTTAGAATCTACATATAGATACATACTAAAATTATAAAAGGTAAGTTTGTTGAAGTCAGTAGTGGGGCAAATTTTAAATGTATAAAACATATTACCTTATGACATACTAACTAATATAAAGCAGTAACATACAAGTATTTCTTTATCATTATTTTCGGAGAAACAAGATGTGGTGAGTCATTATTCGTACGACTATCCAACTAAGGATAAAACTTGCGGATTTATATTCTTGGGCATCGAAAATACCCACTTCGATACCTGTACTATATATTTTACATTAAAATATATAGCGCTGCTCTCCATAACATCTTAATTATGATTGGGGGATGTCGTTGGCGGCAAGGGTCTCCCCTGCGGGGCTCGAACCTAGGCACGCGGCCGTCGATCGGGTAAAACCCGCGAATTTCAATACCATGCTTTATCTTGGCGAATCTCAGAGTTAGGATCGAATTCACGACCACTAAATCTAAACTCATATTCTATTTTATAAAGCGAAAAAAATACACAACCAATAAACAAGTCTTTCATTTGAAAACTGAATTTAACGAGTTATATTCAGAATATCAATTATATTCGTTAACAATGTTTAAGTAGATTGCAAGAGCCACTTCATCTTTGTGCATTTTCAATGACTATACTCTGAGAGGCAACAATTGGAACATGTTTCGAAAAGTAAAGCAAGGTCTTTGGGGGAATCAAATGCTACTAATTTACTCTACATTCATACATAAGTAATAATAATATGAGAATAATACATAAGGTCATAAACCATCGTGGAACAGCGGTGGTTGTGCGTTCGATTCTCACTGGAGGGAATGAATTTTAATTATTTTTATTTCTTCGCTCTGGTAACAAAATAAAACGTTGCATTAAGTTCCACCACTTACCTTTTTTTTACCATATTAACTATTATCAATAGTTTGTTTTGCCTCAGTCAAATGAACAGTGGTAATTCTATTTAAATATTTGATTTGTCACTGTCAACTTGAACCTGAGTAATAAAACGTGGGCTATAAACGACGTTTAACTTATTTAATTATTATATTACCTTTTTTATTACGTGTTTCTTACAACGCATGTTTAAAAAATGATATTAAAATAAATAAGAAAAAAAAATAAAAACAACAAAAAAGACGATACATTTTTAAAGCTTAAACTTACGGTCAAATGTACTAATTTCTAAGGATATTTAATAAGTGACATCACACACTAATACTTCAGTTGACAAATTACTATCACCTGTCGTACAAAGTAACAAAAAGCGAATGTGTATATAAAAAGTAGGTGAGTATGTATGTATTGGCGTATAAAAAAAGGATTATACATAACGGTCAGTAATAAGTACAATACAAGATAATAAGGTCACACAAACGTTGTACGCGCCTTGAGTCCCATCACCCAACACGCAAGGCCTCGAGAATTCGGCGGAAACTGAAGAACGGAGGTGCCTCAATGGGAATGGAGTATCTTAATACTAGAATCCCAGTTTCCCTGTGCCTACCCTACCTCGTTTATTTAAGTATTTTATATATTTTAATCGATTACCACCTTATAACTTTAAGACGTTGTGATTAGGTCAATACAATTTATCAAAGTGTCGGGTGACCAGACGCAGGTCAATGAACCCGTAAATCATTGCTTGTATGACACGCAAAAACTACCGAGAGCTCGCCGAATTTACCTCTTAAATGTTTTATGTGCACGTTAACGAAATGTATATAGATTATTATGTATTTCCAATATTTATTATTTATGATATAATCTTTTTGTTCCAACAAAATAGATTAAAGTGGAAGAAAAGGAGAGAGAGAGGCCTTTGCCCAACAACGGGACAATATGGGCTAGTATAAAATATTAGTTTTTAGTAGCGCTCTTGCTGGATAGCATGAAGGCAGGATGAACCTATTGCTAAGACTCCGTTCCCCATACACTTCCCCCTTACAAGTAGACGGTTTGCGTCTCAGCCACGAAGATCTTAATATGTGATTTTTAATAATTTCCATCGACTGAGAATCGAAACTACAATTATCATAATAAACAATCAAATTACCAACTGCGCCATAAAAGAAAAACGTTTTACCAAGAAACAACTACAGTAACATGGCTAAATACTGGTAAATATTGACATGAGCTCTGTCAATGCTACTGACATTTGACCTCCGCGGGTCTAAGTTGTTTGCCTCGTTCATATTCTTTACCTTTCGATTGTAAATTTTAACAAAATGTCAAAAACAGCCATTAAGCCGAGACTGATGTTCTTTAGATCACTAGTACAGATCTGCTAGTTCAAAATTAAATAATATTAGTTTATTTTGTTTAATATTGTCTTTGGGATGAGATGACCAATTTAAAATGTAAAAAAAACTGTATTTAGGCTCTATGTATTTATTATATTTATTAAAACTAACGCTTCATATACCATCAATTAGACATTCTACTCTCTTAATTTTTCGAAAAAAAAAACCCGTATTAACCAAAAATACACTCTAAAAAACGACCAATACGCTCCAACCCACAATTAATTTGAAAAGAACAGACAATAAGTTGAAACAATGAAGGAAAATATCGTGTGAATAATTTAATTTCTCAACGAGATGCCATTGTGCGTGAAGATGTATGAACTTATCTAATTCATTTTGACCGTTGACCGGATTTCACCGTTATGACAACCGAAACAACGAGACTATCTGTAACAGAGTCGACGAACGAACGGACCAGCTGAATCTAGTTAGTTTATGTTGATGAAGTGAAGGTGGTTCGTCTTTGGTTCAGTAATTTCTGACACAACTAATGAAAACTCATCGTAATATGTATATAACCTAGGCAAACCTAAGAAGAATCAGTGGAAGAAACTTCAGAGAATAAATAAAGATGGATACCCATATTTAAATAGATTTTTTTTTAAAAACGTCAAACTTGTATTTGGAGAATAGTTAAACGAAAAACTAAATCAAAAGTAATCTGTGTCGTGGTCGTGATCGTGAACTTGTTACGGGCGATAAGGACATGTTGCAAAGTCATACCATAATTGTAAATTATAAGAATCTACTTAATAGACATTTCCTTACTAATATTAGATAAAAAAAAAAGATAATAAATAAACAGACTTAATCAAAGCGTTACTAATAACGTGTTACACAGAAAATCTATAGTATCAATATATCTTTCTTTACTTTCTAAGACGAAGGTAGAATATATTTATGCGTTATCATAATAAAATATTTAAAAAATATAAAAATATAAATACAATACTCACATTATATAGAAATATGTATATCACATCAAACAAACGCAAAACAATAGTTTTAGCTACGCATTTCATGGTATTGACAAGTTCTTCGAAATAAAGAAATAAGTCTTAAATCATCCTTGAAATAAAAAGACAAGTAATTTGATTCGGTTAGAGACAGTGAAATTGAAGGCGAATATATTTTTGAACAAAAACTATAATTTTCCATCCTAAATGAAAACTGGGCAAAGTATAGCTATAGCAATGTATGCAGAAGGTTGAGACACTATATTCTCCATTTACCGCCAAATTGAGTTGAATGGGACGTTGAGTGACGTAATTCAATTTCAATTTGTCCTGAAAATGAATAAAAATAAATAATAATTCATTCTTCTGAGTGGGAATTGAACCCACCACCATCGCGTTTACAGTCAGAGGACGAAAGACGGATAATTATTAATAATAAAAACCTAAAATGACACCCATTGAAAATCATTTTAATTCCTTTCACATGAAATCATAAAAGACTTAAGAACATCGCTGGTCTTAAAATAACCAAAATAGTTACATCTATAGTAATTTTTACTTTATAAGCAAGTGTTTTGTAAGGAGAGTATCTAAAGCGCATTATGCAATACAACCCCTGTTTATACAACTAATGTAGGGAAGACGGCAAACATGTCTGCCCTTCGCATGTCCTTGTACTTTGTGTGATCGTATTCTAGAATAATAATAAAAGCACGGCAACAATAGTACTAGAATAAAAGGTAATTATGTTTGAACCGTAGGGAGAAGAATTTAAAATACAAACTTCGGTGACTTATACGCATAAAGTATTATAAACATCCGATGAAAACAATTTCTCTCTTCGTGCCCTTAGACAGTGTGTCAAGACACTCAGTTCTACACTTTTCGCCTTCGCTTGTCAGAGAGAATTCTTCGCTTGGCGGAGAAATGGAAATAGTTTATATTATCGAGTGAAAATCGAACCGAAAACCGTCGCGATTACAATCACTTTTCCCCACTGATTTTTAACATTACCGTTATCATTTTCTACATGATATTCATAGATTAAACATAATGAAAGAAATTTGCGCTACCTACCAATAAACATGGAAAGAAAATCTGACAATTTTTTATATTGAACTTTATCATCTTTCCCAATAATATTGCAAAATAACTCAAAGTGGTATAGCAGAAATGAATCAGTAAATACATTTTAAGGACAAATAAAGCAAGAAATGCAAGGAACGCGAAGTATGCGGACCGGTTCCTAACGGGATGGCCACGCATAATGCAGACGATTTGACGCGGCAAATTGAGATGCATGTTGCTCGTGAGATTTGGACGGACTAGACACATTTTTTACATGATTTTACTTTTAAAATGCAGGAAGTCTGTGTTTACATTAACAACGTACAAAATTGATAAATAAGAAAATATATTTCGGTTTAAAGAAATTGGAATTTTAGGTTACTAAAAATTCTAGTATTTTGACAAGAGTTTTAAATATCTTCTTTTATTTAAATCAATTATTAGATGAGACTGAGTATTAGTTATGTTTTTCTTGATAGGAACACAAGCAAAATTATGTTCGCGTGCAATACTCCAGTAATCTACGAAGCATTTTTGATATTTGATTCGGTTATAATATCTAAAGTTTTCTACATATTATTTGGATTTCATGCACCACTAAACTTTATAGTCTGAGCGCCCATTAGAAGAAGCCTATAGTTATTTATGTTCTGGTGTTAATAGTAGAAAGTAACTGTACACTAATTATATAAAAGACTCGATGACATCGTCCTAGATAACCTTTTTGGGAATAATTGCAGCATTCTGGGTGCTGCAAGAAAATTTCTTTCCAATTATTTTAATTACTTGAGATTGAAATATTCTTTAAATTCAAGATAATGGCAAAGAAAGTAGTTTACCCAAAAATAATTCGATTCTACTATTTAGAAGAACTGTTGTCATTGTGAAATCTAAAAGGAAACTACACAAATTAAAGATTAGCAGAAAGGACAACAACAAAAAATATCAATTTCAAATATAAATAAAGTATAAAGGAATACTAAATCCATCAATAGTCATACCCCTATACAACGAAAGTTCATTGCACAGTAACGGTCGAGTATAAGGCTTCAATGTTTACGAACTAAGTGCTACAACTTTAATCTCTTAGTGGAAATGAAACATGTGTATGCAACATGGAATTTTATACTTCTTTTTTCTTTCACAACGTCTGGGCCTTGCTTTTTCACTAATTAAAAGTGATGATAAATTAAATTTGCTTCCTTTAGATATAGTAGTATAGTATAGTATAGTTTTAGTACTCTTCAGTTTTTATCTATATAAATCTGCGATTACCATAATAATATTTATGTTTCATAATCTATATATTTTTTTATAATTTAGAGCGTCATGATCTAAATATCTATTGATTTATTAATTTACTCTCTAATAAGATAAAGCACAGCGTTAAGTTCCGCCATCCAACAGCAATATCTAGAAAATTGGACGGAAAGTAACCTTAACATTAGGGTAACCCCTCTGACTATTTACGGGAAATATCGTGAAGCTATAAAAAATATCTCCTGATAAATCCACTTGCTTTCACTTATATATCACCATTGCTGTTCAAACAGCCTGGAGCTATGAAAGTCTTGGAACAAGCTGTTCTATTGATGTTGAGATTATTGATAACATCAATTGTTGTCCCATTAAAAGCGTATTGTAGAATTTTAATCAGCTTATAAAAGTGTCCATTTTTTGTCAACTCCGTATATTGGTCTAGTTTATTATGTATGTTATTCTACTTAGGAATACCTGATTGCTTTTGAATGTCAACGGAATTAAAAATAAAAATCAAACTAGATTCCGTGTACGAATTTTTTAAGAAGATTTACATATAATATGTTCAAAATTTTTTTTTTTAATAAATTATATTATTATCATGCAAATGATTATTTTTAAATATCGAGCTTTAGAAACATTAACATTAAGAAGCCTTAAATTTTAGGATTCTTCTTTCAGAAACAATTTAGCATAAAGTAACTGAACGTACTGAAAAATATTTCTTGAATTTATTATAAACATTGTTATTAACATTTGCAAGCCACATCACTTCTGTAACAACTGTTTACATTTTATTACTGGTGCTGACTGTAGCTTGTTTTGTTATGAAATCGCCCGACTAAGTGTCATTACTCATTGCGTTGATTATTTATTCGGAGAATTGCTAACATAATTCTTTAAAATGATTATTGAATCGAAATCCAAGACGTTTGGTACTGTCGTAAAATTTAATATTCTGTAACGGATTTTAGTACCTAACTAAATTATGCATTTTTTTCAGCATTACGCCATATCCCGCATATAGCATGAATGGCAAAGGGTAGTATTAAGTTCTCTCTCCGATCAATTTTTGAGTCAATACAATTATTTATGCGTCCGAGTGAGAAACGAACCCACAACTGTTACAGTCAGGCTTTGCCAGTGCATCACAACGGCCTTAGGGATCGTCTGTAATAAATAAAAAATATATATAATTGACTGAAGCAATGCTTGTGGAACACATACACAAATAAAAAGTAAAATTCTATATTTTAGTACATATTGCACCGGCCGTATTCACCGGTCCTTATAAATTGCGTAAGGAAAGAATTTATAAAAAGCCAAACTTCTTATTATCATAATAAAATATTATATAAAAACTCAAGAAACAAAAATACAATAAATATAAAACGTTTAAGTCTTTGTCCCTTATTTCAATAATAAAAATTGTCAGCTGTGAAAATATTATTTACGTATAGAGGCTATCGGGGCAGCACAGGGTCTGACTGAAAACGTGACGGTAGTGAGTTCGATTCTATCTCGGAATAAAATAATTATTTTCATTTCTTCGCTCTCGTAAGACAGCTCGCTGTTGACTTTCTTCACTCAATAAGTATGGAACATTAAGCAGAACGTGGAGACCTAAGTGTCTCAACACTAGGTTCCCTCTGCCTACCCTGCTATGTGCGGGTAACAGAGTAAAGCTAAAAAAACAATACAATAAATTGTTTAAGTATTTGTCCCTCATTTGAATAATTAAAACTGTCAGCTGTGATAATATTAATAAACGTTAAATATTTTACGACAACCACTTAACGAAGGTTGCCTCGTTAAGACTACTTGCAATAACAATGTGATTTTGCATACAATTTACGATCGAGAAAGTTTTATGTCGTAGCCTTTAAGGGTAGATTAAGGTCATATCTGTGCTGCACTTTTAACGTATGAGATAGTCTAAAAGTGGGTCAGGACGAATTATATGTAAATAAGGTTTGGGCAATCGAGATATAACCTACCATAATATACATAGCTTATAATATTTTTTGTTCTATGATATATTAGAAAGCAGCGGGACTCGAACCCGCGGCCTCTTGGCATTTTCCAGTCTTTCCTAAATGTGAAATAACTACTAATTTGAGCTTCACGTTTTATTCCATTCTGGATATCAAGAACATCATCTTTTTACAAGACTTTACTTCCAATTCGTATACGATTTTTTTTTTACTCGAAGCTCATTATTTGTCAACTTTTAGAGACTCCTAGAGCCCACCATAACACCGGAACACTTTACATATAGGTAGTACCGCATGTGAACGGATACTGGGGACACATTACCCGTACATCCTGGTATTGTTTAACTTAACTATAATATTATGCATTACGACTTTACTTACTTAAAATATATTGAGATTACGAAATATACAATCTAATTTTACTCGTATAATTCTCTAATATACGTATATTATATGCAATTTCACTTTTATGTTATTAGTTCCGTTTTCATGGACAGCGAATTGGACAATCTAAAATTATTTTCTTCAACATTTCTTTAACAACGAAAACAGTAGTATTGGAATATATTGTACAATACGATTGCACAATAAAAGTACTTAATTTTATTTATCTATTTTTCTTAGCTTCACGCTGTATCCCGCACATAGGCAGAAGGAATCTAGTGTTTAGACACTCCGTTCCCCACTGAATTCTTGAGATATTGAGTATTGACTTTCTGAGCTGAACGCCGCTCTTTCCCTAGTTACCAGAAAATAAAAACAAAAAATAAAAAATATTTAATTGATCGAGTGGGAATCGAATCCAAAACCATCGGGTTACAGTAACACCCTTACGCTACGACAGCCCCTAGTACTTATGTATTATTGTACAAATATAATATCACTTAGACTATCGCCGAGTCTAAAGGCATCATAACTCAAAACACTTTAGATTACGAGCAAGTCGTTTACCCAAACGTTTAGCGTTATACAATACTCAGCATATATTATAATACTTCATATTTTCTAAGTAATAAAGTTCAATTTGTCATCGTTTTCTGACGTTACATTGGTATGACGTTATCTGTGGACTGTGAGTCAAGCAAAATGAGGTATTTTTATGTTGTAAAGAAGTTTTTTTGATGAAACTTATTACACTTGTTGTATACACGGCCAAAAAAAAGTAGTCCCATATGGATATAATAATTTATCGGTGCCTTCTCCGTGTTTTTGATTGATTACATACGTGCTTTTTATAAAGAAAGATAACATAAATTTATTATTGGGAAGCTTTAAAGAAAGATGCTTTTTAAATATTAAAAAGATATTTTCAATTAAAATAAACAAAATTCATTTCAAATTACTTTGCAAATTTAAGATAATAAATCTTAAAATTTTTATATCAAGGTCGTAAAGATAAACTATCGTCGTAACTGATAGTTTGAGAATAGTACTAATAATATTTTTTTAGATGTATTGAGTTAAATAAAAAACCTAAAGAAGATAACTAAAGGAATTATCAATAATAATAATAGGTACTTCGCGAGTGATTGTTAACAATGCTAATCAAATTTGTCATATCGGCTTCCTTTGGTACGTTTATTATCCTCCAATATTTATAATAAAACATAATATTGTAATATAAACAACATATAAAAACTTTAAATCGTAATTTTTAAGTCGGTAAATCAAGAAATGAGGAAATAAAAAAAAACTGAGGAATGCGCGTATAAAATTATCTACTTCATAAATAATTAATTTGAAAAAATCTATATTATTCACAACGAAAAAAAACTTATTTAATTTTCATATAACAAAGAATGTACCCATAAGAGTTCATCGGAATCCTGCATAATATACAAAATAGTCTTATCTATTGCAACTATTTCATGAAAAACATTATGTCACTGTTATAAATACATCGGAAATGTGTCAACCGTTTTATATAAATGTGCTAATTTATAACATGTCCTCAACAAACTATAATAAAATAAATAAACATATTAATCTATATTAAATAAAATGGTATTATAGCGGTATTCTGCAATCTCAACCATGACAATCGAGAGTACCATTGAAATATCTTATCTTCCACTTCAATATCAACAGTTATTATAAATAAACAAAACGTTAGTTGAGCAGTTTTCGTTGAAGTCTTTAGTTAACCCAAATACGTTCGGAACGTTGACCGTAACCTATATGGTATAAAAAAAGTTCAAAACACAATACTCCCTGCAAAAACATCGAAAGAAACGTATAAACTTCGCAAATCCTAGCATTACGTGGTAAAAGCATGGCTTTGAAAACACCGCAAATATTTTGTAACCTCAAACTTAATCTAAAACCAATCTAAACATATAAAAAAAACTTTAAAAAAATAACAAATTCTCAATATTTGTCGCCGCAAAACGTTTAAAATACACAAAAAAAAACACTGGCACATACGTTTTTTTTTTTAAATTCGCGTTATTTAAACAAGATGGCGGGCGATCGTACCGCGACGCCGTGCCTCGGCGAACTGACGTCTCACTGACAGTGTAAACTGTAAACGTCAAACTGGCTTGGCTTGTGTGTGTGCGTGCGTGTGTTCGTGTGTTGCCGTGTAAGGCTTGAATGGATAAAGGTTGAGCACCAGTGACTCAGTGGACAGTAGGTGTTATTTTGTAGATTTCGAAATTATGAATGTGTCATTTGTATTTTTATAAAATAAAATAGTGAAGTAAAAAAATACAGAAAGAACTCTGTAACATTTATTACGATTGTTATTATTTTAAGTTTTATTAATCAATGATTAAATCGCAAAATAACGAAGTCTCAGTGTAATTAAGACATGTGTAGACAGAGGAAACCTAGTGTTAAGACACTCCTTTCCCCACTTTCCGCCGAATTTTTGAAGTATTGCTAGTTAAGTAGCAGAACTCAACGCCGAACTTTTGCATTGGAGCCAGAGTGAAGAAATGAAAATGTTAATAAATAATACATCTATCCCTGGATGTTAGCAATAAACATGTTACTCCATCTGATTATAATTATTTGAGTTCCCATCATCCAATACACAACGTCTTCGCTTAAGCAAGCTGAAGTATTATTGCTTGCAGGCTAATTATTGAGGTTTTTAAGACGAAATTAGTTAGCTTAATTTCTAAATAGATTTATTTGGTGACAAGTTTGTCCAAGATATACTAGCATGTACGGAGACAATCATGGCAAAGTGGAATATCGTTTGCGTAAAGATGGAGTGTAATGGTTATTTTTCACTCAGAGAAATTAATTTCTATTGACCGCTCTAGCAAGACACAGAGTCCAGTTGAGTTCCATTACTCAACGTGCAATCATTGCGTCGAAATATTTTGAATTTTGACGAAAAGCGATAAACAGAGAGTCTTAACACAGATTCCCTCTACAGTGTGAAAGAAAGAAAGCTCTATTTACTCAGTAATCAGATAGTTATGTGTAAATTGTACAAAAGATAATTATAGTTTTAAGCATGATTACACAAAAAACAATTTACTAATCCAGCTAATGTGTATATTAATAACATGAATATTTTGTATCGGAAATACTTTCGCTTTAACTATCATTTGTTGTTAACTAATGAGCGCGGCAATCTCAAATGACTTATTGATTGAAAACGTCGTTAAACGAAACAACTATCTATTAGACTGTTCTTAGGAAGAGGGACAACATTTATGTTAAGCGTAAACGTTACTAGCATTTTTTAATTATTAGTCCACATTTAAGAAGATATTTGTTTTTATAAAAAGTAAAATAAAAGAACATAGCGGATTCCGGATTTCCGCGGATTTGCGGATTGAATTGGAGGATTTTGAAAACCTCCCATACGTTCTGGCTATTTAAGCTACGTCAAAATTAATACAACTACGCTTATCCCTATAATAATTTTGACAAAGACGTAGAAAAGTGGCGTTAAGATCCGCAACCCAACACGCAATGCCCCGAGAACAAACACCAGTGCGAAAATAATTTATTCCCCCATGTGGGCATCGAAACCACATGTCGTGAAACATTTCTATACTACCGCTATTCGTGATCTAAATATATACATATACTAGCGGCCCGCCCGCGGCTTCGCCTGCGTGAACTACTTTATTATTAATTTGTCTGTCTGTCTCTCCATGAGTACCTACGTCCTATAAGTGATGTCCATGCAAAATTTGAGACTCCTAGCATTTGTAGTAACGAAGTTTCATACAAACTTTCAACCCCAAAAACAACCCCTTAAAAGTCGAATATTATAAATTCCCGTCTTAGCGAGCACCTACGTCCTATAAGTAACTCCTATGCAAAATTTGAGATTCCTAGCACATGTAGTCTCTGATATTTCGTGATGAGTGAGTGACCTTTCGATTTTATATATATAGATTACGTTGTACATAGTTATTATTAATTATGATTTATTTACAAAAAAAACTATTTCTCTTAATTTACAAATTGGAGGTAGAAAAAACAGCATTCCTAAATATTATAGTTTTCCTACTCGGGGGAATTCTCTTTGGTGACATAGTCTGGTGGTTGTACAATTGTGCTGAGGACCCATACAGGCCTAACTTTTAAAGAAATAACCAAAATCGGAGACTTACTTTACCTGTCCGCTACACGTGGAATGCCCCAATAGAGATTAATTCACTCGATCTAACCTATAAACAAACACCAACTTCACATGAATTTTGCACATTACGAATATGTGTTCTCATAATATTATCCTCAACACCAAGGCCATTAAGTAAATAGGTCACAATACCCTAGACTTGAAAGTAGAACAATTTAAAATAACTAAAATAAGTAAAATTTTCCTTAAATTACAATAAAACGATGATGTCACAGAGTTTCGTAGAGAACAGATGTCCTTTAGCATATTGAGTCATTTCATAAACAAGTTCAAGTTAATAACAACTGCAACGTGATCCTTACTTTATGTAACTAGCATCGATTCGTTGCTTCGTGCATTACAATTTTGAATGCTAAATAAAAGCTGCCCGCTTTGGAATTCAACGTCATTCAATTGCGAGAGAATGAAAATAATTCATATTTTCTGAAAATATTTAACTTTTTACAAATATAAATAAATACAAGAGAAACAAATACATATAAGAGAAAAACAAATTTTTTGAATTCGTTAAACAAGAAAATTTATCGAAAATTAATTTCTTACACTATAAATGTTTACAATTTTATTTGCCCATAGAAGTTAAAAAATTGTGGTATTTCTTAAATTGACCGCCCATCACGCACTGCTAATAAAATTAGCAGATAAAAAAGTTAAAACATATAACTAGTTTCCCTTTGGCTGAAAAGCTCAAAGACATAAAAAAGTACAAACGACATTGAGGAAAGTCACACTACATAAATCATTTATGGGAATAATAAGGCCGATATGTATAAAACCAACACGTTTACCTCTTTCGTTTTGGATAATATAGTGATTATAGAATAGGCGCATATACGGTGTTCCCTTGCACACGCTAGATATGGCGAGCTACGTGACCCAGAACTAGCAATTAATCTATAAACGACTTGAATGAACGAAGGCTTTGTTGGTCATTGAAGATTCCTAGATTCCTCTGTTTATTACTCTAAGTCTTTATTTTTTTTATTAAGAATAGATAATGGGTATTTCGGTTTTTTTATTCTCACAAATATCGAGTAAGGTGGTAAGTCCAGGAACTCCTCTCTCCACTCCCATAACGTGTGAAATTAATAGCATGTACAAAATATATTAAAGTGTTATTCCACACTTAGGAAAGCACTAAAAAGTAATAATATAACATTTTATTGTGTAGTATTGTGTTATTCTCTTTTTTTTTTTCTATATTTATGCACCTCAGTTCCTTTACATAAAGCTCTTCCGTTACTAAGTGACTGATAAAGAGCAGCAGGAACTTTTCTGCTTAAAACGCTGAAACGCTTGTGGAGTGTAGGGAAGCATTGCGAGAGGATCCCAGAGGCATCCAAGTGCTAAACCAAACGCGAAAGACTTAAGAATAAAAAATATTTTTAATTAATTTATTTATTAATG
The DNA here is from genome assembly GCA_036379175.1 of Heliconius cydno galanthus. Taxonomy (NCBI): domain Eukaryota; kingdom Metazoa; phylum Arthropoda; class Insecta; order Lepidoptera; family Nymphalidae; genus Heliconius; species Heliconius cydno. The sequence goes on along the minus strand of JAKRZM010001341.1, from coordinate 808,476 downwards.
ATACCATGACCCTGCTATATAAATATGGAAATATCTTTGATGTTGCCTTCCTATAAATATATATACGCCATCTAAGGATAAGGACATATTCATGCCAGCGTAATTACAGATTATAAAAGCCAGAATTTTATAAAAAAACACGGTCAAGTGCGATTCAGATTAGTACACGAATGATTTTCATAGAAAATAAGCTGAAGAATAATAAATCACTGCCAATTTTTTTAAGTTATAAATGACTCCAATATTCGGAAAGGGACGAACGGAAGTCTTAATGGGAAATGAGTGTCTAGGTTCCCATGCCTCCCCAATTGATTTACAACTTAAAGTTAATTATTACTAATTAATAATAATTTTATTTAAACACTAACTTTATCAGTTGTTTACAAAACCTTTAAGTCAATTCGGACTGCACAATCTATGACAATAAGTTATTACTTCATTTGTTTGTTCAAATACCCTGTCAAAGTGAGTCAGTGCGTGGGATACACTAATTATACTGTTATTAATTCATCGATCTCGCTAGCCCGGCCGGCCAGCGATATAATCTCGTCAGGGAGAGGTATAAACTGTGAAATATTATATTTCTTAACTAACTTAGCTTGGAAATACAATTTATTATGTACTATTTGTGGAATAAAAAATAAATATATTGGCAAAATTTAAAGTTTTATAAAATCCTTGACTAAATATAACACCACCTCATTTTTTGCTTGTAGTTCTTAAAGTAGGTAATAATTCAATTTTCATAAAACATAGCTAAGAACTACCGCGATCAGCATATAACATAAGAATTGTGTATGTCACAATTTTTTTTTGTTTTTTTTTTAATTTCACACTGTGTCACGCACACTGCTGGATAGGCAGAGGGAACCTGGGAACCTAGTATAAAGTTAAAATGGGTTACATCGAAACGATCAATGTGATGTAATAATATAGTCGCAGACTACAACCTTCCTCAATAAATAGACTAACCAACACAAAAATAGTTTTGCAATTCGTTCCTTAAATAAGCTCGTTTAATCAAACTCACTCTATAGCTTTATAATATTAGTAGGTATAAATTGTTATTACGAAAATCTAGTTTATTTCAAAAGAGAACCGGTTCTGGGTTCGATGCTTAGTATGCTAATGTGTTATTTAAATTTATGTCGCTAAATTTGTTGGTGCTGAAAATTATCTAAGGCTTAAGTCAGATATAATAAGGAATTTAATGATTGATAAATTATATACATATTAATTATTACTAGCGACCCTCTTGCGGCTTCGCCCGCTTTTACTACTGGATTATTCATATAATGTATGTTTGTACAAAAAATATGAAACCAAATATATCGCGCTGAAATAATACATTCAATTCCAATTATCCGTGCAAACGCATCTAAATCTTCGTTGCTATAGAGACGGGCAGGTTTTTTTTTTCGAGCTTGTGGTTAATGCTGAAGAGGGTATTCTGTCCCTGATGAAAAGCAAGCACACTACGTGGCTGCCTGTGAGGAAAATTAAATAGAATACTTCGGCCGGGAATCGAACCCGGGCCGCCCGCGTGGCCGGCGAGCATTCTACCACTGAACCACCGATGCTTGTAAGCCAGGCGGGCGCGGCGGACACATGGCGATGGCGAGCCGTTTCGCAGCAAAGATTTTTTGATATTGTAACAACTTCTAAAGTAATTATTAAAATGAAAAACAGTAAAAGACAGTTTTGATCTACATAAAATGGCCAACGTAACTAATATACTTATTTATATGCTGAGAGTAAGGGATAAGTAAAACTTGAGTCGGCACAGCTGATGAGTCAACGGCGTGATGTGTCAACAATTAAATGCGTTTTTCTCTAAAACTATTCGCAATTTCGAAATAGTGTAAAAAGCAAATTTTATCTTCGTTTAACGTAGAAAATTAATAAAGTATTTTAAAGGATAAGGATTAATACCATTATGGAAAAATATCCCTCACAATAAAAAATATATTGAAATTACTATTTTTAGACAGAAATATGATCACTACACGTTATCCTTAAAAGATAAAAATATGCTCTCGCGGACTTTTTTGTAGATCTTATTAAGAGGAACAATACTCCAGTACATTATTTTCATGTAGTACTTACCATTAAAGCAGCGCATGCGCGAAAGTGTCTCAACGGGTAGGACTTTAGACACATTTATCGTATTTATGTTAATTTACATAAGAATGTACAAATAATAAACTATATATAAACCTTCCCTGAGAAATACTCGACCTAATGGTGAAAACCGCATAAAAATCCGTTGGGTGGTTTAGAAGAAGAAGAGTTAGAAAGTTCAGACAGACACGAAAAGCGACTTTGTTTTATAAGATATAGGATTATGAAAGCTACGTTAACGAATCCTAAACATTACTAACAAATTTATAGTAAAATAAATAAATGAATATAACATAAAAATAAATTTTATTGCAGTAAAAAAAACAGATCTATTTATTTAAATTTGAATATTTCATTTAAAGAATAAGGCTAAATAAAGCAATTAATTTAATTCATATACATTAATTATATAACATTAATGTGGGATTGAATATTGTTGCAACTCATGTTAAAGAGTTATGATTATAAATGTAATCTAATCTAATTTTCTGTTTGCAGTTGTTATCACACAACGTTTCAACGTCTAACTGGAAATGCGACAGTTGTGGGTTCGATTCTCACTCTGGGGAATAAATTATTTCTATTTTCATCGCTCTGGTAACAAGATAAAGCACGGCGTTGAACACCCCTCACCACGAGATGTATAAAAAAATTGGCAGAAAAATGCTATTCGATTTGCTAAAAAACTATGTAAGATCACTCTCACACAGAGGACCACACATCAGCATTAAGAAGCACAAAGAAGCTATTAGTATTCTAGGAAACCAGTGAATCTTCGATTATTTTCATTCAGCCATTATGTCACGCATTGCGAAGGAAGTAAATTGTGTTTTCAAATGAGTTGCGTCGACGCCCGCGCCGCGCCGTACGTTTCAAAAGGACCCGATCTTATCATTCTGTTGCGAATACGAATAAATTATAATTAATCTCGATTTTAGACCAGATATAGTGTTAAATTAATTTATTAGGTAACTCTCTTGTTGGATTTGCATTTTCTTGATTGGTTGTGTTTGTTAACTCTATAAATATTTAATAGAAAAGATAAAGATAATATAATAAGAAAATAATTTTATTTGTATATCAAGTAATGCGGTAGGAAAATCGTTGAATCGAAGTATCCCGCATTTAGGATGTGTCAGCAGGCATAGCGCATAGTACTTTATTATATTTACCTATTATTTCAAACTAAGTGAAACACAGGCCAGAACTGTAAAGGCTGTAAGGACGACAGGTTGTAGGTTCGATTCCCACTCGAGAAAATGATACAAGGCAAAGCGCGGCGTTGAGTTCCGCCACTCAACACGCAATGCCTCCAGAATTCGTGTTTTAAATGTCTATCCTGCTAAGTGAGGGATACTGTGTGAACTTAAAAAACAAGTGAATGAATGAAACACCAATTAAAATTTCCCACTAACATGTAATACATAAATCTATTCAATTGAGGTATACGTCCATCAATCATCAAGTAGCGCTTCGTCATGGCCAGTACTTGGTCGTCAGTACTTGCGTGGGTTTGTAAGAAACTCCGTTCTAACAACAAAAACCAATGTAACTTAACTAACCTACTTATTTAATCATCGATGACTATAAGTCAAGGACTATTTGCAAGCAGTGATGACGATTTATTTATAATAGAGATGAAAATTATTCGAGAGGCCGTCTTGACGCAGCAGCTGACTGTAACCGTGGCGGTTGTGGTTTCGATTCTTACTTGGGTTATTGGATTATTTTCATTTCCTAGCTCTGATAACCGTTAAGATAACAGTCGAAAGTCTGTGATAGATCTTGAGATGTCGTCGTGTGTTTTCATTCATGCGTAGGTCCTAGGGCCTAGGTTCTCTGTTTCTCTGGCGTGAAGCTAAAAAAATACACAAATGATAAAGATGACACATTGAAGAGATAGCAGATCTTAGGCATTACAATAAAAACTGATCATGTATAAAAACCCTCGTTAATATGCAAAGTGTAATAAGTACCTCTCTACCTACTACAAGGCCGTGTTCATTCATACCTGTATATTGACTAGCTGTAAGTAGTAGCGCACATTCAATTTATACAAATAAGTAAATAAAAACGCTGTACAGTTACCATTATAAATGCGAAGTAGATATCAGCTTCATGCCTTTCTTCGCCTTTGCGCATAGGGATATGCGGGAAAAAGCGTGCGTGAAAAGGAAACCCAGTGCTAAGATACTTCATTCTTCACTTTACGCCGAAGTTTTGGGATATTGCATGTTGAGTGGCGAAATTTAAAGTAGCACTTTGTGAAATAAATATAATAATTCTCCTGAGTGAAGATCGAACTCGCAACCACCTCGCATTTACGGTCAGACGCTGTTCCATTGTGCCATGAAGTATGTAAATAATACAAATAGAGTCCATTTTAGCGCAGTTTGATACGTACGTGCGTATATGTGATAGTTACAGAGATATGAATTTGTTTTCATATTATATTAATTTTTCACTTTAAATAAACATAAAGCGGCGTTATGTTCCGCCACAGAACACACAATGTCTCGCTCCATGGCAATTGCGTAAATAATTTACGGCTTATTACTAAAATGTGGGCTTAAGGCTAAGAGGAAGACATTACAAAAACAAGTGATTTATATATAGTGCATATATAAATTACAATATATACCCATATTTGGTGAGCGAAGAACGTTCGCAGAATCGATTACCAGAGTGGCTGACCTACTTCAATCAATTAGTTGGAATATATTACTCGTTTCTATTTATAGTATAATTTTCATTTATTCAAGTTATTTCAATTTAAATTACTTTTTAGAGTAATATTATATTATATTAAAAAAATTGTGACCACCGTATCACTATATCGAGATCGCCTATACGGGTTATCGATGGCAAATCGATTTAGCAATTATAGTAATCGATAACTACAATCGCAAAAAATAGATTTTTTTACAATATACAATGGTAAGACATCATTAAAAATTACAGAGAATTTAATCACTAAGGAAATAAATGGAAATATAATACTCATAACAATACATTTTTATTCTAATAATAGCGTAAGACCATTCTAAGAATACCACCTAAAGCGTCCATCGCCATGGCTTGAATGGTAAGTCAGTTTTCATATGAAATTAATCGGATAGTATGATATTTCTTTTTTTTTTTAGTTCGACGCATACCTATAGCTGGGCAGGTAGATAGTAGTTTTCGAGATTTAGAGTGTTGAGCGAAACTAAACGCCGAGCTATCTTCTTACCAGAGCAAGGAAGTGAAAGTAATTGTATAATAAAATTATCCGTTCTTCGGGTGAAAATCAAACCCACAACCTTGCCGTTTATAGACGCTGCCCCGCTGCACCGCGACGACCTCAAATCTTCATGAATAATGACATGTTATATTAATGAAGTTAAATTAAGACGAGAAAGCGAATTTGCTTCAGTTGAAAACAATGGAAAAAGTGAAACGCAAAAGATTTTTTAAAGTATTATCAAATATCAAATTATATTTCAGTAATTATAATTAAGTTTATGGGTAACTGATTATTAACAAAAAGATCAGGAAGTAAATTTGGTGGTAGGCAGAAGAACCTAGACTCCGTTCTCTTCTTTTCTAAATTCGAGATATTACGGGTTGAGTTACGGTGCTTATCGCCGTACTTTGTCTTATCAAAGTGATGAAATGCACATACTTTCTTTCTTTCTTTTTCCTACGAATTGGGTAGAACCTACAACCATCCCGTTATTTCACTGTGTTCTATTAATATCTTTCAAGCATAAAAATAATATTGTATGAACACTACACAATAATAATGCACATCACTATTTTTAAATTAAGTTCATTCACTTTACTTCATATTTTACCATAAAATAGAGTGAGAAGTACTGTAACTTCTTTACAGCGCACGAGGTTTATGACCTAGGAAATAGGTGTTCGGAAACAACAGAAATAGGTATTGGCATTTCCTTCACTAAAGTAAGCAAGTTGAGCTAAAATTATTTTTCCTGTGAACTACAGTAGTTTGAACTTTAGACTTCAGTAAGAGTTCAGATCTATGTTCACTTTAAAGTGAAAATGTTTATAAAATAATGTATTTCAAATAGTTAATAGGTATATACGAAAGCATCAATAATTTCGTTAGAATTCATTAATTCAATTCAATAATTCCCTTAAAATAGATATGTATTATGTGAAAATACTAAAAAGATATGTATTATCTGTTCATGATTGCTGTATATTTGTTTAAAAAACAATTCAAATAGAAAATAATATTTTAATTATTTCAACATAAAGATAAATAATTAATGAACAATTAACTAAATTATTGATAGTTTTAATTTACTAAGACAAACAGTAACCTTTAAAAAAAGACAAATTGATAAATCCCTCTCTACCGCTCTGAGGGTAGAGAAAATATTTTTCATTTAAAAAAAAAATCAACCACATATTTCTCGACAAAAATAAAAATATTAATGATAAAATATCACTGGCATTATATGAAAAAGTTGTATAATACATATTTTTTGTTCTTAACATATATTATACTTCCGTAGTACAAAACTCCCGTCCTAGCCTATGATCGGAATGTTGTCAACAGCTATATCTAAATATAGTGCGGCCGCGTAGGCTTGATCGTAGGCGACGAATAGTCACAAATGATCACTGCAATAGAACCTTGTGACAGCAATCTGCTATAGCATTCAATTATTACTTTTTAGTTAAAGAAATGCTTAAGTTTATTTCGATAACGTTCTATAGATTTAGCACGAAAGGACTCAAGATGCAGAATGTGGCTAGAACTTATATCTCTTAGCCTTATTAGTATCTTATCTTTGACCATATAAAGCAACTTCCGCTGATTTATTGTGATTGTCTCATCGAAGTGATACTGTTTTGATGCTTCTTGTCATTAAAATATAAATTTATGCATAAAACATTTTGTAAATTTTGTTGGATAGATTTTTTATAAAATTTTGCAATAAAATAATGTATTTTTTGTGTGAATGTTGTCGTAAAAGCGAAACTCAGATACTGTTTTGGTCATGGATCCATAACATTAGAATTTTTATATAGAGGCTAAAGAAGTTCACTCTGCAATTTATCAATAGTTCGTGTTTTTTTTCTATAGCACGCAAACTTAACTTGTAAATATGAAGACGACAAAATTTATACACATATTAAAAACGTTATTAAAGAAAAAAATATAATGGATTATGTATTTTCATTCTCAAGAATAACAACTGAGTTTATATGTAAAGACTTATCATACAGCTGACCTATAAAGTAGTTTGCTTTACGTATAGCGCAGTTTGTCGCAAGAAGTAAGATTTGGCTTTGCTACATCACTTTATACTTTAAACTTAACACAATAGTGCTCATTTTTTAATTATGAATTTAAATTATTTCCTAGCTGTAGGCGGCGACTTGGGGTGAATCGATTAAGTGCAATATTTCATAATGTTAAATAAATTACACAATTTGTTAAGCCTTTTAAAATAATCCCTATATATCAACGTAAATGAATAATATATAAAAAATATCTTATAATAATTTATTCGCCCATTTGAAGTTAAAAATATATGAAATTCTCGCATAAATTGTTAATGATATAGTCAACTTGCTTCTTCTAAATATGTCTACGGAGTTTCAAGACAGTTTAATGTATCGATTTTTTTAATTTATCGATCAATGCAAGCAATTATAATATTTTTAATTGTTAAAACATATTATATGGTTTTTAATTATATTGTATTTTTATCGAACAATTAATACTTTTTTACTGTTTAATCGAATATTAGAATGTTTATTAATATTAATATCATGCAAGTATCTTCCCACGCCTATCACGTTATACTTGATTAGATAACACATTTACATATTAAATACCTAATGTATGCATATAAGTGTATATTTGCAACTTCATTCTAAACGCAATTTGCAAAAGGATAAGTATAGAATAGGATTTCTTCCTCTATAATAACGGACACGTACATTCTTATTTATCCTATATGTTTTACTTCTGTTCTAAATAGAATTAAATTCTATCAGATTTTACGGTGTTGCTTTTGTTTCTCTTCTTCTGTTTCTTTATTCGATTATACAACTATAAGACAACTTATAGGATAAGTGAACAAGGTTTAGTATAATAAAGAGAGTTCTCTCTTTATTTCTTACAGCTATAAGTAGGTACTCGTAGGTCACAGAATAAAACAAATTATTCATCTGTTATAAAATAATTTATTAATTATCCTTACACCTATATTAGTTCATACAAATTTCTTCACTCCTAATACGAATGTCGCCCTTTAATTTATTCGCGTAATAAATCCACCGCGTAGGCGCAGCGGAGGCGACGAGGGCCGTTACCAAATAACACGTAGGTTTGATTCCTGATGATGTCATCGCCAAAACTTGCTAGCAGTGACAGTGCTTAGTAACAAAAATTTCTTAGCTTCACGAAATTTTGTATTAAATAACATTTTTTCCTTTTTTTATTGGTAGGTATTGATTGAGATTTAGTTCTGTTCATTCATATTTCAAAAGCTGTGATTAATGAAATGCTCTGAAATGAAATACGTAGATAATATTTTCACTTTTTAACCCTTAACGAGACAAAACTCGACAGAAAATGGGGAACAGACCGTCTTAACTCTATGTTCTCCCTGCTCTTACCCTGCTGTGTGCGGATACAGCGTGACGCTAAAGTAAAAAAACAACAAAAATCTAAAAAAAAACACTGAAAAACGGAGACATTTATCTTTAAAACCATAAAACAAATTTAAAAATCGGCCATTTATTGAACGTGACAATTTCTTAAAAGTTCTCACAACAACTTCTACTACAAGTCGTTTACAACTACAATGAGTATCAATTGTAATATAACGTATTTAAGTCGGTTACCTCACACGACGTGTCATAAATTATCTATCAAATCAATTTGTGGGACGCTCAATAGAACATGTTACTTTAGAGTTATTGTTTTGAAATACTAAATGTTCATTTTTATTGGTTTAAATTGAATTTTAGATTATATGTTATGTAAAACTTTTGTTACTATGTGATTTAGCTAAAATTTGGCATTTATGTTACTTGGAGAGTATAGGAGAGAACTAATAGAGGCGGAGAGTTTACCCAAAAATCCCTATGGAAATAGGGCGAGGCCGAATTTTACCTTTTACATAAAAAAAGTCTATATAATAATATATTAAACAAGTATTCTAAGCTTTTCGCGATACGCTGCGGTATGTCACTAGTATAATAAAATTATAAGTCATCGACCGTCTCCGAATTCGTCAAAATGGCGGCGAACGTGCGTTCCCAATTAGTTCTTGATTAATGGTATCGCTTTACGCCCGCTTTACATGCGAAATCGATCTCCGAGATCCAGACAGACAGACAGATGTGGATACATCTACAGACAGAGAAGTATTGAAATATTTAAGATTTCTTATCAAAATTGTGCATGGAGATCATGATATCTGGCTGGACGTTATGATTGTAGGTTCGATTCTGACTCAGAAAAAAATCAGTCTAACATTTTTATATTTTAAGTTATAAGAAAACAGAACAGAAGTTTCTTTATTAAATTAATTTTTATATTTAAGGTACGATTAATATGCCGCGGGTGTCAATCGAACCCAAAACCATTACGTTTCCGTCTTCCACCACACTCCACCACGACACCCACAATAATAAATAATACATATTAATAAGAACATATAAGTTAAATTTTATTTAAATCAAACCTGCGAGCCTATCCACCGGCGTGGGTTATTGTAAGCTATCCTTGATCCGAATGCAGTAAAGAGCACTGTGCACAGTACTGTACAGTGTACGTATAATGTCTCTTTATCAGGCGATAAACGTTTCTATAGAGTATTGTGTGAATCGTGCCTACCTCATGACATCATTCAGATTAATTTATTATAATGTTATTTTTATAAAGGCTATCAAATTTAGTTTTTTTGTCCTTTGGTAATTAAAGCTTTCTCCTTAGTACGGCGATTATCATATAAAGGCCGGAAGTTGAAAACGGAATGTATGGCCTACCATGCTGTGCGCGCGAGAATCAGCTAAAAAAATTGTAGCGAATTTCTACTATAAATTAATTAATTATTATGTTATATGTTCATATGCCACTAGATACTTCAAAATTTTTATAAGTTTATTAAAACTTGTATTTTGTTAGCACCTGTAAACCTCTATAGACGAAATTTTTCATATACCTATTATGATTAAAATTGACACAGCTGTCTCTTTGGCCAAATATTTTTTGGTTAATAAAACTTAATAGGAAGTCCTTTCGATAAAAAAAATAAAGACAGTCATAGTTGCACATACTACATTACTTGAAAATGTTCACAATTTGGTCAGTTCTTATTATTATAGATTTAATAATATAGATTTTTTATTTAATTATATAAATCACTTTAGGTTGTTAAGCAATCTATCAGTCTACGTGTCGCAAAGAAAATATAAGACGTGGCCTTTCTTTATGGCTCATTAAGACATCAAGAGCCGCACTTGTAAGCTATTATTAGCTAATGTTGTTGAAATAATGTTGCAAACTAAGAAAATAATAATAATACAAAGTTATACATTTTTCAGCTCCATTCCCGTATATATCACGATAAACAAAGGAAACCTAGTGATAAGACACTCCGTCCTTTACTTTCCATCCATTTTTTCGAGACATTGTGAGTTGAGTATACTCTCAACATAACGCTTTTGTTTGTTTCAATAACAGAATGAATGTAAAAATATTTTATAATAATATGTTTTAACTAAATATAAAAAGTTCGTAAACGTTAACCAAAGTAAACACAATCGCGGGAACTTCAAATATATGGTAAAATTACATAATTATTTTTCTAAACGATAATCGAACTTCAAACCACCGTGCGCTTATCACTCACAACGTCTTAATTAATGACCAAATTTTCTTTTGTTCAACATCAAGACTTGCATTTCCTCTATAATTACATACGTCAGTAAACCCATAACTTACGGTTAACATATGAGTCTCTTAATGAAATATAAGCATAGAATAAGTTAATGTAATTGAAGAACGATACATTACAATGCTTAATGACCACCATTTATAAGCTATTTTAATTTAATTAACATAAGGAATCAGCGTATATATAACGGCAGGTACCTAAAATCTTATTATCTTTAGCAGTTTCCCATTATTTTAATGAAAAATCTAAATAATTATATAGATTTCCAATACTTTAAAGAATATAGTTTTTTTTTTATAATTGTTATAACAAAATTATTAGCGATTTAATTTAATATAAATTGACAGTTTTCGAGAGCATGTTCTTGTTTAATTTATTATAGTCTTTTGATTTACCAAATATAAAAAACAAATAAATATATTATGTTCTTTATTATATATAGTTAGTTAAGATTAGAGTATTACTAAAAATAGATGAATGATCGTAAGTATGGTGTCAAAACAAATATTACACAAGTATTTGCTTATAGACCTACGCGTTGGATTACTTTATTGATTTACTTCCGGATATTCATTGTTACTATTTAATCCAAAACGATACCTTTTGGTTTAGTAAGCGAAATTGCCTTCTAAGCCGGAGGTCGTGAGTTCGAACCTGAATTGATATAATCTTACCCCAAATGGAATTTAATTCACATCGCGAATATTTAGGTACATAGCTCTAACGCGATGGTGCTTACTTAGTAAATACATATATCTAATTCGTAGCATATTTACATTATTTCTTTCTTAATACATTTTAAAGTTTAAAAACAATAAAGCTAATGCTTCACCCGAGCTCGTAAAATTCTATATTCGGTGTTCGCTAGAAAATGGCGAACATTAAGTAAAAATACATAAAACTATAACAATTTTATGTGTTACCTTTACACGTGCTCATAATTTTTATGTATTTTTCGTATTATTGACGTGACATTTATTTTTAGAGGATATTTGTTAAGAAATATTATTTTTTAATAAATTTATATGAAATTCATATTTATTTTTGGGTTTAATAATACATATTTTTTACGTATTATCATTTTTTTATTGGGTGGGTACCTACCTACACAATATGAACCTATGATACTGTTCCCCATTTTCCTCTGAATTCTTGATGCATTACGTGATAATTAAGTGGCGGAACTCAATTTTATGGTGAGCATTGATGAACATATCTTAAGTACTTTATAATATTCTTTTGCTTCACGCTTTATCCAACTTAGTAGATAAGGCAAAGGGAACCTAAAGTGACGAGAATGTATTAAGACACTCCGATTTCCACATTTCGTTCGATTTTGAGACATTGCCTTTTGAGTGGCGAAACTCAACGCCGCGTTTGGTTACCAGAGCGGAGATTTAAAATAGCTTAGATATAATCATTCCCCTGAGTGGGGATCTGACCCACAATCATCACATTTACAGTCGTATATGCCACCGTTTTTCGACAGTCTTAAATATATCACATTAATTCAAATTACAATACTACTTGACCTTTTCTTTCCTTCCAGTATAGATTTATTTTTAATTTTTTAATATACTTAAATAACATTTTGTCTTTGTTATCACTGATAAAAAATTGTATATGTATTGCCAAAGTCTAAAAGTGCATACGTGACAAGAGTGACGGATGCACTGAAATATATCATATTTATTTCCAGATATTATATCGACCGGGTATCTTATTACTTAAGCAGGATTATTTATTATTGAAAATCTTTAATTATTATTTATCTTTAGATAACATGTTAAGTGCGAGGAATTAAAGACATTCCTTGTTGCGTTACAAAAGTAAATATTCTTCGTAAATTCACTTATTGTAAGTGTGACTGTCAACGCGACTGGTTGTGGGTTCGATCCCCACTCGAAGAAATGAAATATTTAAATTTATATCTTTCTTCGCTCTTGAATCTTACCTTGACCTTATCTTGACCTTAATGTCGTTAAAAATAAGTTTAAAAGATGAAATAAAAAGAAGTTTAAAATTTTCTTAAAGTGTTGAGTAAAAAACAAAACTTTATCAACTAAATAACATATAGATTATAATTATTTTTTGAAATGTATATATTTTGAAACGTCTAAAGTCATTTTGCAGTTACCTTTAATTACTTACCTTTTTTATTTAACATATCAAATCGAAAGAAAATAATTTCTAAAATGAATGTACCTGCAAACAAAAAAAAACAATTTATTAATATCATGTACATTACGCCATCTATAGTCTACACTTGGAACTACGTAAGTGATTACACATATAGATTATTTGAGAAAGTTCACAATAGCTGACAATAGATGTCGCTACAGACATTATTAGTAAAGACTATTTTCTTACTTTGAGCAAATAAATTGTAAACAATTTGCTTGCTAATAAATATTTACGATTACGTAAGTATAATAAAAAAAATAGTTAAAAAGCGTTTTAATAGTCTTATAAAACTTTTTTTATGTTATTCCACCATATTTATTTACGACAATTTACAGTGTTGGGAGTTATTGACAAAACAAAAGCCCGACTATATACATAAAATTAATTATAACAGAATACTGGAGCCAATAAGATAAATCCAAAGACATATTATATACAAAGGTTTGACAGTTACAAGGGAACAAATGGACGGACATACATACATATGTACGCGCTAAAAACATAACCCTGCTTTGGGATTCGCCGTAATTAAGTAAAAAAGCAGTTTCACGCTTGATCCTGCATTATGCAAATAGCTTCGTAGGCAGAGAGAACCCAGTTTTAAAACTCCGTTCTCCACTTTCTGTGTTGAGTGACGAAATAAATAATAAAAATCTCTAAATAAACAAAAAGTAAAGAACGGAGTGATTTATTACTTAGCTTTCACTGTTTCCCATATCAAATTCCAGTTATCTAGCGAAAATTTAAACTTCGCAAAATTCTTAAAAATGCAATAAAAAAATATAGTATTTATATAGATGTCACAACTAGAACAGTATTACGTACTAATAATAAATCATTGCTAATTTATCATTGACCCGTGACTTTAGATCTATTATGCTCTGTCCCTGTCAGTTAATGATTTTTAATTGAATTAATTGTTAACTATTTAAAATAAATAATACAAGAATATCCTACTATAATTAAGATAAGTTTTTATGATTATTATTTTTAATATTATAACGTAAATCGTTATAATCGAGCGGAGCAAGATCGAAGGTTATCTATGGCCTTATATTTTCTATTACAATGACAGACATAAAACAGATGAAAACTATTGGATTTGGAAAGTTGATGACCTAATTAATACAAAACATAAGAAACATATTAAAAAGTAACCCAAAATATTAACCAGGTTATTAGAAGGAAGGACGTCGTGAGATTTTTTTAATAACTTAATTACTCAAACGCAATAAAAACATTTAGCGTGCGAAATTTTTATTTAAATTTTATTATCTGTGTATTCAATTAAGACGTAATTTATTTTTAACAATTTGTAACGGTAGTTTGTTTATTGTTTTTTATTTTAACTACGGGAAAAATATGTAGCAGTTAGAAAGAATATAATAAAACTAGTGGACCCGGACGCGACTACGCCTGCTTGAACTATAAGAATATTTTCGCGTCGGTCATACTCATACTATGCCGCCCGAAGGCTAGGTCAATTTTGAATCAGTGACATCTCCTTAATTATTTATACAGTAAACTATAATTTCAATCTAGATGAAATGCTGAAAGTGACTATTATATTTATTTTCATAAGGATGAATATCAAAATGTCGCGGTTACGGTTGCGTAGCGACGCGACGGTTGTTATTAACATGGCAGAATAAATTGCATGCCAAATTAGAAAGTACTTTAAAATATATTAGTTTATATGTGTAATGTAAAGTTATATAGCCTATAGCACTTCAGAAGAATGCAGCTTTCATACAAAACAAAAACAAAGTAAATCGGACCAGTAGATCCAGAGATCTTAGCGTTCAAACAAACAAACAAACAAACAAACAAACAAACAAACTCTTCCGCTTTATTATATTAGTATAGAAGTATAGATAGTAATTCATTCTCCTCTCTCCATGCTTTTAATACATTAACTATTTTGTTGACAGAACTCAGTTTTTCGTCAATTCAGTTCGGCAAAGTAAAATATTTAAACGTTCCAAATTCAAAATCAACGCATTCTAAGAGGCACGTGAGTTTTATTGGGGAGTCCGTTTCTCCACAGTAAAACGGTAATGGCGGCAGGCTGTCCTAATCTCCGCCAATTTGTCCGCTAATTTATAAGTATCTGTTATATTTTTCGTCATATTACGAATATTGGATACTATAATATTATTATTGCTACGTTCTTAGTAAGCAGGTTCTGGCTTTCCCTTTGAACGTGGAATTACTAAAATAGTTCGAGGCGACGGTGTCAAAACAAAATCTAATAAGTAAACAATAATCAAAAATCGCATTTTTATTTACTTCTTTTCTTCTAATAAACATAAGGAAAACAAGATAAAAACGTCTTTGAAGTATCTTTAACAATAACTTTCATAATTGTGGCGTGAGATAAGCTGCATAAAAAAAATCTACCAAATATTTATTTGGCAAAAGATCGAGAAGCCCTGACCTAGAGTTTAAATGCAATTTGTATGCCAACCGCGCTACGAACATTTGTTTTACCCTGTTACAGTTTTAGTTTTTACTCTTGTCACGTAATAATGAAGCGAAAATAACGGCATTGGTTTGTGTAATAACACTACTTAAAAAAATTCGCCGATTGCAGCGAAATAAAGAGTTAAAGTATGAAGAATGTAGAAATATTTACAGATAAAAAACAATGTAGGGTATTATATTATTTTGTTGCAAATAAAAAAAATAGTGTAAAATTAAGTGAAGAATTCATTTTTATTTATACTATTCTAAGCGAGGCCGTAGTGGCACTACCCTATGACTGTAAACGCGAAGGTCGTGGATTCGATTTTGCCTCGGGGAGTGAAATATTTAATAAAAGGGCGGCGTTAAGCCGCCACTCAACACGCAATGCCTCAAGAATTCGGCCAAGAAAATAGGGAAAGGAAGTGTCTTAACATTAGGTTCCCTGTGCCTACTATGAACCCTTTGTATGTCAATCAAACTTGCACTTGACCGGTTCCGATCACAAATGAAGATGACTCTGAATAGGTTACATAACAAAGAGTTGCTATTGTGAGATATTTTCCTTTCCTTCTTTCAATTGCTGACATCCTATTCGAGGATGCAGTTATTTAATAAGTGTTTCAAATTATAATAGTCAATAGTGATTAAAGTAATCGCCACGTGACCACCGCGTGTACAACGCGATAGTAGTGGGTTCAACTCAACTTTCCCCCCAGTTTTTTACTTAATATGCAGGGTTTATAACATTAAGATATATCTATATTATATCAAAAATAAAATTAGTAGGTAGGTTCCTATATCAAAAATAAAAAAAATATAAATTTTGAATGAGAATTCAATATTTCCGCCATTCCCGCATGATCTTCAAAATTGGTTAAAAAGGGGAAAGAAAAAGAAAAACAAGGAGTGTCTTAACACTAGGTTTACTCTGCATAATCTTGCATATGGGGCTGTCACGGTTAAATTACTTAAAGGTTATGATTATGTAACCAGTAGGTAAAATAACCATAAGGTCACAGGTTCTAATATCATAGTGTTAATAAGTAACATACTCACAGAAAAGATTTACACGATAGTTTCAGTTATTAGTATTAGTATGTCAATTCCGTTATCTAAAATTACATATGAGTAGCGTAACAACTTTAAAAATAAATGTAAATATTATGAAAATTCGTTAAATTTTTTTCACAACTTCATGGTTGGGGTGTGTAATGTAGGGTATTGACTTTTACGTTTAGCCCAAGAAAATGATTCCTAACATCAATCAAAAGTAAAAAAATAGAACGTGAAGATTAAAATGAAACGCAACTGTAATATGTAGTGAATTTCAAATTAACACTGTATCCCGCAAACAACAGGGTATAGCATTTTTCATATTGAAATCGTATTCAATGAACCACAACTGCGCGTATAAAACAGTAGTATAAATAAGTTAATTATCATAATTGTATATCTAATAATGAGAAGTATTGTTTGTTGCGTAATAAGTCTATGATTTCTAGTGGAGTAATTTGTTAATTCTGATTACAATATGAATATTACGGAAAAGTACGGAAAATATAAATCAATCGATAAGAAACTCGATTACAAAAACCTTCAAATTTCCAAACTGAAGACAGCAAGCAGTATCGCACTAACGTTTAAACGAATCATTCCTTACACTTCTTAATAATAGGAAGTTCCTTTAAAACGTTTTTTCAAACGTATGTTGTCAAGTCAGTCATCGGCGATATAGCGTCGGAAGTCGCCTATTCTGATAGCCGTATGTCATCTCGTTATGGTTATATCATGGGGTCATTACGTGTGAAGTAGAAAATTTGTGACTACTGCCTACGACATGGGGGGGACAAATTTGACGAGTGATTAGAGCTGTGTCTGGTAAGCGCACGTAATTTTTTTTTTATCTAGATATAATATTTGTGTGGCCCGTCGTGACGCAGGGGCACAAAGTGTGACTGAAAGCGCGACTGGTTGTAGGTTCGATTCCCGCTCGAGGAAATTAAATATTTATTTAAATTCATATTTCCATTTCTTCGCTCTGGTGTCGAGACAAAGCGCAGCATTGAGTTCCCACTCAACACGCAAAGCGTCCAAAACACGGCGGATAGTGGGAAACGAAGTGAGAAAAAGAACCTAGTGTTAAGTCACTCCATTCTCCACTTGCGGAACCCAAACCCATTGCGTTTACAGTCCGTCGCTGCTGCTTTTTTATTATCTATTAATTCTAGCCAACAAAGATTAAAAGAAACAAATTATCATAACCTTCACCCAAGCTTACACAACAAGATAAACACTCTCGTGGTCAAAACTCATAACCAATTAAGCATTTATTAGGACCTATTACGTAACTACTTACACTTTAAACGCGTTATAGAAGCTAGGAGTGAATGACATCAATTTATATTAAGAAGTCTTGATTGTTATAATTTAAAGCCTGGTAGGAGCTTGATTTACTTTGAAAGTCGCCTCCGCTGGACTTTTTTTGGAAAACATATATTTTTTAGATGAAGAGGAAAGAAATATTAGGTTTTCTTGAACAAGGATTTTAATTTTTGAGCGTGAAATAACACTTTAAAAATGTTGAAAGTAATTTTTGAAACCAAAAAATAATAGCAATTTCATTGCATATAAATGACTACTTTGTATGCAAAGCATTTAAAAACATTATTTGTATAACTAAATTACAAAACGTTTCAGTGTAAAGGAAAAATTAGTACTAAGATTTCCAAAGGTATTCGAGATCAAAAGTCATTATTAATTTCCATAGAAATCTGATGTCATCAAATGACTACACTAAGTGATCACACAGTAATGGCGTTATGATTACAAATTATTATTATCATTTTATCATACTTAAGTTAATAATACATAATTAATACATATAATATACTCGTATATTAATAATACAAGTAATGAAGATGACAAAACATATATCGATTGCAAACCTTTACAAACGTTATGTTTGAAACAAACTATTCTTATTGCATACCTTTTCAAAAGGGCTTAACGTGAAGGGCTTAGTTACTAATAAAAAAGTAGTACCTAATGTGACTAATACCTATATTTCGTCAGTCATTTATTAATCTTCAAAACAAGCTGCCATCAGGACTAATCAATTTTAATTAAGCTACCCAAAATTTATTATATATAAAATTTAAATTTGAATAATATATATATAAGTATGTTTAATAAACACTTGACATTTTGATCACTAATGAGGTTATTTATGGTCACTTAGTCGCTGCGACTTAAGACTTTAGAAGGTCACCGAAATTATGTAAAAACGATATTTGTATTGCTTGTGATGTATCAAATTAGTTTGACCTTCAAATGTTTCTATACATTAGTTATTAAATATTTCTTTTTGATTTTGCTTTACCATTTGTTAAGCCCCCACCTCCAATCAAAAAGACTCCTGGTCTTTGAGTGTTGAGTTGCGCAACTGTTAGCTTTATATGCATATAATTTTAATTTAACATAAGTTTAATTACCACCGATTCCATAACTAATTTTAATCATACACCAAATAGCGAAAAAAACCACTGTGCCATAAATTTGGATGGCTTGAACGAGCTTTTCTTTATATCTATAAGCATTTTTTTTTAATCTAATCTATTTTAAAAACTCAGCAAAAAAAATTTAAAGTTAAACCAAGGATGATAAAGCACAGTGTTAATAGCCTGTTAGAAGCTACAGATAAGGAGGCTCAAGTGTCTAAACACTTCACTAGGGTGTGTCATAAGTGTTGTTTTCTTTCACTAAAAGGTGAGATAAAGAGATTCGTTATGGTTACTCAGATGAATGGATATAATAACACGTCGTAAATAAACTTTTAAGTAGCATTGTTTATGATGGATTTGAAAGGAAGCTATATCGCTTTCTTTGGAACTATTATTGTACATGTATTAGTAATGGATTTAGTATCAAAATATTGCTTCTTCACTTAAGCTTTGATGTTTTATTTTTCTATTTCAACATGAAAGATTTTTAAAGATAGAAGAGGATCAAAGATGCTATTATATTATTATTATTTTCTTTAGCTTAACACTGCATCTTGCATGTAGCTAGCACAGGACACGTGGTGTTAAGACCCCCCCGACTATAAAAATTTTGAGAAATTGTTAGGTGGCGGAACTCAGTTACGCTAAGTCTTGTAACCTGAGAATTGGGGAATGATGTGGGGCGAACACATAGTCTAACATCAAATAGTTAAAATATTTAAATATAAAATTTGTATTGAAATCCCTAACGGACACGTTGAAACACTAATTAAATGATGCAGTAATTGGTATTACATTCTCTCTAGAAAATAAAATCATTAATCATTTTATTATTCTTCAGTCTTCGTCTTAATAAATAGTGGAACCAATTGTGACAGAATTTTCATTACTATTCCAAAAACCTGGTAATAAAAATGTATATTTTCATAATAAATAAACCTAAAATAAACCTAAAAAGAGGTGTCAAAAAAGTTGTATAAACATTAAAAATCATAAAACGATATTTTTTATCAGATAACATTATTTAATTCAGCCTTGTTTCTTTATTTGACATAGAAATCTTATCGTACCCGCGTTTGCTTTACAAAAACATTTTCCTTCGGAATTGTTACTTTGAACTTTTGAAGTATATTTAGTTATATTATTTTTTATTTTAAAAAAAAAATAGATTAGATTATATTAGAATCTTGGGTCTATTTGAATTTTTAATTTTTTTTATATTATAACTAGGTATTTTTAAACGTGGTGTTTCATTTTCAGTTCATTATAAGATATAATATTTGTTTTTATAGTTTTTTTATATATATATTAGCGGCCCGACGGCAGCTTCGCCCGCGTGAACTACGTTATTATTAATTTCTGTCTCCATGAGTACCTATGTCCTATAGATGTCCATGCAAAATTTGAAACTCCTAGCATTTGTAGTAACGAAGTTTCATACAAACTTTCAACCCCAAAAACAACCCTTTAGGAGTCGAATATTGCAAATTCCCGTCTTAGCGAGCATCGGGAATGAAACCAACAATCTAGAAGTTTACTACTTACTATAGGTACATAGGTAATAATAATTAATAACCAAGACGTAAGCTATCCATACAAACTCATCCACTCTGTTCATTTGCCTTGCATGTTAAAAGAACTTTTGCATTAATAATTATTATCGCGAAAGTAAAAATAAAATAATGGGAAGTAATAAGCAGAAAATCACTCATTAATAATGTATGAGAAACAAAAACGTCCTTTGTTGTAACAGACTGACATTGCACGTTATATGAATTATTACGTAATATGCATAGTAATTACTAGGTGTTATATTTTTTTATGTAAAATAATAATATACTAGTCATCACCCCGCTACTTTGTTTAGATGGATTTTAAGATCTAAAATGAAAAATTTAAATTTTCGCCCGTTTGCTTGAGAATTTCGAGAAATACTCACTACCACTAGCTAAATTCCAGCCGTATCCCGCACCTAGCAGGCTAGGCAGAGGAAACCTCGGAACATAGTGTTAAGACATTCCGTTCCCATTAAGACACTTCCGTTTTCCACTACACTATATCGATACCAAAAGTGACAAAGCGAGGAAATTAATTAGAATTTTTCTCGCGTGGGAATCAAACTCACAACGCCACGATTGGCTTCACATACCTACATGTACATATCATTTCACTATCTAAGTCAATAGTTACGTCTCTTATTTGTCTATCGGTCAACAGAATTAAAATTAAATAAGATAAAAAAACAAATTTTGTATTTGTAATATAAAATGTTTACTTTACGCCAGGTAAATAAAACTGTTAACGACGTCGACGTTACAAGTTAGCACTAAAGCTGAACTAATTAAGTTAACAAGGTCCTTAAAATATATAACAGCCTGTATACTGTAGCTGCTTGTTATATTTTATCCAATACGGCTGAGCGTATTGCTAATTCAAATTGGCAATACGCTCTGCTTTCCTTTGGCAATTTGAGTTCAAAAATTATCCCACATTCCGATCAATTATAGAGATAATACTTGTAGAGTCGCTAAATTCAATACGCGCTTATACTTGGTACTATAACGAGGAAATGAAAATAATTAATTCCGACTGGGGATCGAATCAAACAACGTCGTCGACGCTGTACCGGTACTCTTCTTTCTATTTAAAAAAAAAGAAAAATAAAGAATATTCTTTATTTAAAAAAAAATATATGTATGTATACAAACCACTTAGGATACAACAGAATTAAATCAACGTTGAATAAAAGTGCACACAATGTACAATGAACTTCGCTTCCGAGCAAAATGCAAATCAAAGAACCAATTGACCTCGAACTGATTCGATTAAGACATAACCGGCGGATAAAGAGATAAGATTTCAAATGTATATTAAACATGAGAAGATAAACGCTTAAAATTTAATGGTTGCAAATTAAAAAACGCAAATTAATTATCTATATTAATGGGAGGTTAGTCATGGCGCAGGGGTACAAGAGGGCGATAGTAAACGCGACAGGCTGTTGGATCGATTCTAAATCGAGGAAATGAAATATTTAGATAATATTTTCATTTTCTCGCTCTGGTAATGTGGAAACGTGTCGTTGAATTCTGCTACTCAACATTCACTGCCTCTAGAATTCGCGAAAAGCGAAATGTGGACTAGTGCACTAGCTCTCTCCTCTAAGCTCCGCTGTCTACACTGCTAAATGCGTGCCTGCAGCGTGAAGCTATTATGCTGTATATTTATGTTAAAAACATCCTAACTTTAATAATTCTAGAAAAACCTAAAAAATATAACAGAAAATCGCTTTAGACTTGTACCACACACAGTACACAGATAATAACCGAGTGGGTGGTCATTCAACAATACCTGATTTCAGTATTGCATCCTTTCTTACTCGTATACTAGCTACGTTTATGTAGGTATAGTGCCATTGTTGAGTATTGAGATGTTATCGCGGTCTAATTTAATTAAGATTAATTCCATTGTACTGTAAACCGCTATTAAGATTAAAATTGATATTGGTCGTGACAAGAGTAGTCAGAAATAAAAATAGTTAAGTAGTTGCTTGTACTTTTTTGATTGTAACTTTGAATTTATTCTATGGAAATCCTGATTGAAAAAGAAAAACTGATGCAGAAAAAGATGCGTGAAAAAGTTGTTGTGGCTGTCGTTTACAGTCCATGTGGATGATCGTGGGTTCGATTATAGGAATTTATTATTTTCATTTCCTCGTTATAATAAGAAGACAGAGATCGCCGTTAAATTCCACCAATCAACACGCAATACTCGGAAAATAGGCGGAAAGAATAAAGTATTTATAATGTAATGATATAATTAAAAAAATACTTTTGTTTCTTCTTTATAAAAAAAAACCAAGCTTGAATTAAGAAGTATAAAAAATTACGGAAAGGATTATGCATGAAGAAAGCCTCTCATCAGATCAGTCACTCCGTTTTCAAGTTTTGTGGTGCAAGCGGCAGCAGTCTTCATATCATATGTTTTACATTAATTTTATATGTTAAACATAGATTTAAAAGAAATTATTATTAAACAGATTTTATTGCATTAACATTCCAATTATACAGCCAAATGCCAGACTTTTGTCTAGCTAAACTCAAGATACACGTACTCGACAAAAATATCGCACTTATACACTCTGTACTATGAAGTCAATTCTAAAAAGTTCTTTGAAGGCGACACTAGTTATCTTACAATCATTTGGAATTAGGTGACAGTAGAAAGACTTCCACTGTCCGAACTCCTCTTTCTACTGAACTACGTTAATGCTCATTTAAAGAAGTCCCCTAAACTTGCACTCGGATCCCAAGTTCCAGGTACTGGTGTCGCAAGGTGAATCCATTAAATTTAATAATCTAGTTTATCATAGATATTAAGGCTTTACAATAGCGTCATTTAATTTTAGTTTATCTATATGTCAAAAAACTAAACTTTTGTTTAAATTAAAGGAAGAAAAAAAGTTTTTTGTAAATATATCTTAGCAAGAAACAAAAGGCTCTTTATTTTTTATTATTTTATCTATAAGCCAGTCGCTCAAACAATACTATCTTATAAGCTGTCCTATCAGAATGCGTGAGGCTGTTATAAACAGATTATGTATAAACAAAGTATGTTTGCGCGAGTGCCCTTTAATCTCGTTATCTCCAAGGCTCATCAGATGACATTATTACTACTACTAGATCACCTTGGTACGCGATGGACGACATTTTTTAATATATTTGGAACCCATAGTTCGATAAAAAAGGAAATACACACATATCTTACAGTGTATCCGTCAATTACAATAATTGTTAGATTTTCATACTAGTTATGTTCAATTTTACTAGAAATTGCGCATGAAATTTTCAAATTACGTTAAAATTCGTTGTCAGATAATCAAAATAGATAGTTATCGTTAGTCTTCACTACCGTTAATGATTAAAACAGTGCGGTGTAGCGCAATAGCTCGAAAAGCAGAGATCAAGTATCGGTAAAGGTCAGGCCAATCCCATTAGGTTGTTAACCTGACCGATGTAGCGGGATAAGGACTATAAACGCGCTAAGCCCTTTAAAATTTTAGATTTTTTTGTAACTGGGGAAAAGGAAATGTATTTGAATCTGCATTAACTTCGCCTCATCATCCTCACTTCATCTTTTTCACAAGGCATTTATTTATATTACTTGGACGTTACAATAAAAAACAATACAATAAAAAAACTATATAACATACAAGAACAAACATAAGTAATTTAAAATATAAACCATAAAAACCACCAATTTTTATTCGATTGAACTTTGCAGTTTTAAATTACGCAAGGTATTTATTTTAGGCACCTTTTTTAAATTTACCTTTTTAGTTTTATTGATATGTTATAACGTTGTAAGTACACGTTATATATTTATATGTTATGACAACCTTACTTATCTATACTTAATACTGTAATGCTGAAGATTTTGCTTGAGGAGGCTATAGGCTGTATAAGGCCCATATAGCCCATTGTACCTGCACTCCTGCAGTAAAGTTACTTCGCTCGGTTAGACTAAAGTATAAGGTCCGTACTTATAAACTGCTCTCAAATTTTAAATCGATCTTGAGATGCCATTTTCATTCATAGATAGGTACATAATTTATTGATAATGATTTATAAATGGGGGCCTTATTTTTTAAAATTTAATTATAGTTACTAAATAAGCTAATTGCAATTAGAAAATAGTATTGCATTCAGCATCCTTCATTACATGTAATGTTACACAATATAAAATATTCAACAAAATGAAAACAATACGTGCACTAAATAAGGAATTATTATTCATAAGAACATCTGATATAGAAGTATGGCTCAAGTTAAAGGTGATAATGGTTTAAAAATATATTATTTATTATTGTTTTATTTTTTACAGCCTCACAATGTGTTAAGTCACCTAGTTACTTTAACTATGAGTGGCAAATCTCAATTTCACGTTTTTTCTTGTCACCAGAGCGAGAAAATTAAAATAAACTTATTCCTCCGTGTCTAAATCAAACCCACGGCCATTCGGAGGTTATGCCACTGCGCCATAAGGATCTCAATCATACTACAATTATAAAAACTTTCAAATACTAGTATTGAAACAACGACAAATATTAGGAAGTACAATTATGATTTTTATCATAACTACGATCCACATAGTCGAGGTGAAAGCTACTGGAAAATTATTTACTCAATAATTTTTAAAGTTTTAATAATATTGATTAAATTTAGACAATTTAAAGGAATTTTAGATAAAGCAGGGTGAACTAGTTGTTGTAGAGTAACATAATATTTCCCGCTTTCTCTTATACCTTAGACTGAACAATCTATTGCATAAAGTCGAACCGCACACCGTGACGGGCACTTTCTTGGAGTCACTCGCTCGTGACTTGCAAATACGTTTGATTATCTTAATTTGACAAGTTCATTATTATTCTAACTAAGAAATACCTCGTTAAAAAAAATTCACTACAAAGTGGAGAAGATCCAAATTGTTTTCATAAAATAGGAATATGTCTACGACAGCCTTTATTATTCTATGATACTTAAACTTCTTAGCGAAAGGTAATCCAACACTAAAACAGAATAAATTTTATTATCTATAAAAACTAAAAATCATATCGAGATTATCATTTCTGATTAAATTAGATTCAGCTCAACTAAATGATCATTTACCAAACTTTCTATAACTTCTCTTCTGAGGAAATCATAATATTTTTAATACAAACATTCTCACGAACAAAAAACGAATCCACAATTATCACATGTACAGTCAGACATTTACCAAATGCGCTAGAATAATTAACACTCGTTTTTGTGTTTTCATAAGACAGGAAGTAAGAAATGACAGTAAGATAAGTTTCAAGCTAAACAGAAATAAACACTACAAAAACATAGATTGGTAATTTTAATTTAGTTATATAAAAAACATAGCTGTCAATTATAGTAATTAAATGTGGTATAATCTGTTAGAGCGAGCAGTGACAGCTAGTGATGTGTTCGAACGTTACGATATATTTAGTTCCGACCTACGACAACCATTGGAGGCAAAGAGTATTTATTTTAGAGACGTGACTGTTTCTGTTCTAAATATTAATATTTTCAGTTTTAGTTTCAAATGAAACAAAAAACAAAACAATTTTCGTAAAATTGACATTTATTTCTATTTCATAAAAAAACAATTACATATAAATATAATTATGCATCATAACACAATAATAAAAAAGTGTAAAATTTTAAAATTTCATTATCTTTATTTTATTTATCATAATTTCGATAGTAAAATGTTATTGAAAAATAATTAAATTGTCTTACATAAATTTTAACAGTTTGCACAAGGCTAAAAATAACTAGATATAAAATAAGATGAAGCATAATAAAAGCACATGATGGTTGTTTTGACATAAAATTGATGTAATAAAATAATCTTGTTAACTGAGTAATAAAACATTGATTGCTTTTTAACTATAAATTTTACCTGCCACTATGTATTAGATGTCTGTTATAGTGTACCTAGAGTCGCCAGTCAGTCGCCGTACAAACTGAAAATTGAGCTGTCTTTAACTAAATTAGTTTAAAAGTGTATAGAAAGTGAAGTTTAATTATGATGTAACGGATTAAGAGAAACTTTTATTTGACGAATCAAGTTTTTATGTTCTTTTTGAGCACTGATATTATTCTATTTTGTTAATAATCTATTTTTGCTTTAATAATTGAGAGTTAGTAGAGGAGGAAGAGTAAATTTATTAAGCAATTGTCAAATAAAATAAATAAAACTTATTTTTTGCAAAAACATAAAATATTAAACTTAAAATGTCGCGTCTGTTACACTCATTATATTGGGCTAGGTCAATGACTCGGGCGTATGTGGTCGAAACGCTTTTTGTTTTTATTCATTTAAACCATTCGCATTGATAACAATTATGATATCAATTTCTAATCAACTCGATTTTAGCGTTAAGGTAATGTATGAAAGATAACAAATGTGAATATTTGCAAGACTAAATCGGACTAAATCTGATCTAAGAATGTGTTGTAAGTCATTGTGTGTAATCATTTCATCCAAGCTTATAAAAATGAATTATAAGAATAAGTTTTCGGATACAGCTAGACAGACTATGACCACCGCGACCACATGTTGACGTAAATAAAGTGATGGAAAGTTTAAAGACATATTTGTTTGAATAAGCTAACCTAATTCTCACGATATATATATGAAAATTATATAGGTTATATGGGTTATATGAAAATTGGAAGCAAAATAAAATTTTATCATACAAGCATTCATGAAAAAATGTAAATATACACTGCATATATTTAGCATATTATCTTAAATTTACTATTTATTTTCATGCAAAATCTATAAATATTTGCATTATCGTATTATAATGGACACGTGTACAAATAACAAGCACCTGCAAGCAAATGACCGATAACGGCTGCACCACTCGAGTGACTATTAAAGTAATTGTATCGATTTGAGCTTCGATCGATTTTATGAAGTATCGATATTTTTTATGAGTCTCATACTCGAAGATTTTTTATAAGCGGCTGTAGAGCTTTCGACGATGATGATGCTTTTTCCCGAATAAAGTAATGGAATCACATACAATTTAGTGTTAAGACCTAAAGTTTTCTGCTTATTGCCAAATTTTTTAAGATCGCCGCACCCACAATGATTGTATTTGTAGTCAAAAGTTGTCCCACTGCGCAACGACGGCCTTATTATTAATTATTAGATATTCCTTCTTACAAACTTGAGGCCAGTCACAGTTAGTTGAGCTCCGCCACTCAACACGTAAATCCTCCAGAATTTTCCGGAAAATAAGGAAGTGTGTTAACGTTAGGTTCTCAGGACCCCTCTACCTAACCTGCCATTGAGAGATACACCGTGAATCTAAAAAAAAGAACCATTATACATACTACCTTGTTTGTTACATTCCTGTTATATTACAGCGTCAGTATACTCGAAGGGTATGTCATGGGACCATTTATTTTTTTTTATCGCGTAAAGCAATTCGATACTTACATCTTCGTTTCGTAATAACAATCAACATTACTCCGTAAAAAGGAAGAAGTATTTTTTTTGTTACAATTTAAAAGTAGAGAATTTATAATTTAATGGTTTATTTTTTTATATATTGCCGAAGTATTGTATAGAATACCGAATCAAACAGATTGCCGGCATCATATAGGTAAATAAATGTTCCAAGAAACAATATCAATTACATTGAAGACAATCTCGTTTTTTTGTAGAAGCCTTCGTTACTTTCTTGGTATAAATGTTTTAACTTAAACGATATGTAATGGATGTACATTACTTAATTATTCACTTGTACCTTAAAAGTTTTACACGAATTAAATAAATTACGTCATATATTATTAAGCCGTAATGGCACAGCGTCTGACCGTAAATGCGACAATTGTGGATTCGATTTCATTCGATTCGCACTCAGCAATAAATTATTATTTAATAAGACAAATCACGGCGGTTTAAATCCACCACGTGCAACGCCTCGCTTACCAGCTATATACAACTTAAAACTAAAAAAAACATGAATATAAATATTTTCTCAGTGTCTACCTGCTTACCGGCTCTCAGTATTACCTATGTGTAGCTAAAAGCGTGTTCTTGCATATTTCGACCGTAAATTACCTGAAAAGATAAAAATAAATTAATGGCTGGTTAACGTGACATGGCGAATATAAAATATTAAAATATCTACAAAATAACTTATTATTTTGACGCTATTGTAGCGCAGTTGTCATATCTAGAAAGCTAATTAAACGATGTTATTGAAGTTACCTTAATTTATTACTAATTCAAAAGATAATATCTCCAAAATCCAAATGAGTTAAAATCGGAGAACAGAGTGTCCAATCACTATAATATATTACATATCATAGAGAACCTTTCTATGTAGTTTTCAGGAATTTCTCTATAAAATGTAAACATTAATATACTTTATTTTATATATAAACATTGTAAGATATTTATTATGAGCTGTCAAGCTAAAAGGTTTAGAACGAAAAGAATTTTAAGTATCATATCGTTTTGACAGGGGGATTAATGCATCTGGGAAACCATTGCGGTAATACGATCGACGAATGACAGACAGACATGAGTGCATTTATCACATAATATAACTTCGTATATATTTTAATGGCATATTATGTAAGCATAATAAAAATAAAATAAAGAAAAGAAATAGTTTGGAAAATGTTATTAGTAAAAAACATAATCTTCTTCTTCCTGGCATTAATCCCGGCTGTTACCAGGGTCTGCCTTCCTACTTAACCTACTCCACTTTGCACGATCTTTTGCGTCCTCGGTGGTTAGACCATTGGCTCTCATGTCCTGCATCACGACATCCAACCAGCGCTTCCTTGGGCGTCCGGGAGGTCGCGCCCCAGGAACTAGTATAGCAAGGCACTTGCGTCCGACATAGTTCTTAGGCCGGCGCGTAACGTGGCCAAACCATCTCAAGCGACGCTCTTGGAGCTTATCCGCTACGTCACGGACCCCAAGACTACCTCGAATGAATGTGTTGCGTATGCGGTCAGACCGCGTTACGCCGCACATCCACCTCAGCATCTTCATTTCCGTGACGTGAAGCTCCTGAGTGTGCCGAGATAGTGCTGCCCAACATTCGCTGCCGTATAAAAGAACCGGTCGGACGATGCTCTTGTATATCAGCCCCTTGAGCTTGGGCGGTATTCTGCGGTCGCAGACCACACCAGTGACCTCCCGCCATTTGGCCCAGGCAGCGCTTATCCGGCCATGGACATCGTGGTCGATGCCTCCAGACTCGTGCATAACGGATCCAAGGTACCTGAACTTCTCCGACTTAACGGCTGGCTCAGGACCTATAAGGATGGTGCTCGAGTCCCGGCTCCCGCAGGCCATGTACTCTGTCTTCGACACATTTAGTTTAAGACCGCCGTTCTCAAGCGTACCCTTCCAGAGGTTCACTTTACGCTCCAGCGTCAGTCGGTTCTCGGCAATGAGTGCTATGTCGTCGGCATACATCATCAGCCATGGAGGCTGGTCCTGGATGTGAGCCGAGACAGTGTCGAGCACTACATTGAATAAGAACGGACTAAGAGCCGAGCCCTGGTGAACCCCCACTGTAATCGGAAAGGGTCTAGTGTCGCCAACAGCAGTCCTAACCATAGAAGCGGAATCGTGGTACATGCCCCTGACAATCTCAATATAGGCCTCAGGGATCCCTTTGGATCGCAATGCCCACCAGATACAGTAAAAAACATAATATTAATAACAAATGATTGTTTCTTAATCTCTCATCATAAATAACTCTTGCTCTCCTTCCGGAGATGAGAGAAAAGAGTGATTTCTATTACAACTTTCTTAATAATACTAGGTACATAGTTAAAGAATATTATATGACTTTAGTACAAATATTTAAAATTTTCAACAACAGTGTTTCTACATAATAAGAAAGATAATTACTTCAAAGTGTTTCCAATTAGCTACAATTTTCACATAAGCGAAGGTTTTTCAAAGGAGCTCTATCCCGTACAGTTAGATATAAGAGGAATGCGGTCCACGTGCCGAGAGCACTAACCGTTAGGGCAGAGCAACGCGACAGGCATAGTAATTGTAATAATAAGATACTTAAGTTTATTTTTTTAGGTTCACGTATTAAGGTAGGCAGAGGGAACCTAGTGTTAAAACAATCGGTTCCCCATCTTCTAAATAATTTTTGAGACATTGCGTGTTCAGTGGCGAAATTGCACGCCGTTTATAAACTTTTTATTATTGGAAAACGAAACCTGATTTTATAGTGTTTTTTTATAGTGTTGTAAGGAAAGATAACAAATAACATGAGTAACCTCCGCATAATCATACATTTCCTGAAATAGATTGTTTACATATAATTATCGATATTTATTATACTGATAAAACACAGTTATCAGTATAATAAATAGTTTTCGTAAAACATATTTTTTTAATTTTGCCTGTATCCCGCACGTAGCAGGGTAGAGGGAGAGCAAGCAGAGCCTGTGAACCCAATGTTAAGGCAACATTGGGTTCCCAGGTTCAATTTGACATTTAATTCCAAAATATTAAACACAACAGGATTTGAACTCGCACTCCTTGATAACCCTAACGTAATGCAAACATATGCACCATGAAATGACTAAGGAACTGAATCAGCTATACCATGTCGTAATATGCAAAACTTTCTTATCTTAACCAATGCCTTTGTAACACTAGCAGGAGCAATGACTCCCCATGGTAGGACTAAGCTGGAGACACAATAAGAAAATTGAGGATAAAAGTAATGCTTGATGTATTACAACTACACGGTAAGTATAGTACATATATCAGTATCACCTAGTAAGTATATCCATATACGACTGTAAAGTGAATGAAGTGTCTTAATGGGAACAGAGTGTCTTAGCAATTTTATAAGTCCAGTACTTTCGTCTGTGCTTTGTCTGTCACTAATTAATTAACAGGAGAGATTTATATATTTATATAAAAAAAAAATAGCATACATTTGTATTTCGCAGCACATCGCGCACCGGAATTCTCATAAATAAATATTAGTAGAAGTATATACATATATTTTATGTTATATTATGTATCCAGCCTTAGTTCTCACATTATACACGCATGGCTGGCTCAAAACAACGCAAGTGAGTCCGCACCTGCGATACACTTTACATGACACCGTTCCTAAGTGAAAAATTGACTTGACATCAAATAGAATAATATATTGTAAAATTTATTATGTATAATAAAAGTATAAGCCATTTAAAAATATGTAAAATTACTGAAAATAGACATATTTTTAATTTTAATTAATGCGCCAAATACTATAAAAACTTAAATCATTTTATTAATGTAACTAAGCTATGAAAATATATAACTGTTCACCCAAATTAACTTTTAATTAAAAAACATTCACACTGAAATATTTTCAGTGAAATAATATTATTTAATATTGTGAAATTCATAATAATATATTATTAAACTATTCTCAAACAAAGATTTAATAGAAGTACTTAGGTATTATTCATACACTCACAAACTTCCATATTTTATTACAAAAGTGAAAGAGTTTTTTAAACGACCCTTAAATAATATTTAGAAGTGTTCTCTTACTGAAAAGCGACGTAGAATATACTTACTTAAGACAAAAGTTTATACATATTTTGTTTCTCAGTTCTTTTTATTTGGGTCGCAATATTTTTTAAAAGCGAGCGCACGTGGTCTTGACCTCCAAATGGCCACAGAATTTACGTTTATATTTTATATATTTACTTGGCTTCTTCACATATGTCCAACGTGCCAGCAGAAAAAATAGTAATATGACTTTAAGGCTATACTTAAGAATTATATAAATAGTGATTGATATATTCAATTTCTGTATAAAAAAAATCAACCTTTCAGTACATCCATATTTCACGCAATGAAAGTAGCACAGATTCAAAATCGATATTCTTTTTTTATTTTAAATCCAAATTATCATAGCACTTTTACTGTGACACACAAAATATTTACTTAATAAAGAGACTATAAAAAGTGTCTAAAATAATTTTCTTTGAGACTATCTCGTCATGGGTAATAAGTTCGTAGGTAATAAAGAATATATGACTACTCTCGTATATATAAGAGTAAAAGTACCTATTTAAAAGTTAGCCGTCCACAACTAAAATAACGTTTAGTGCGATTTTCTATTAGAACAACAAAAATAAGAAAAAAAAAATACATAAATAAATCAGGTTATATACGATGACGGTTATATTAAAAACAAAACGAAGTATTAACAACTAGTTCATAGAAAAAATACGCTCTTATATCAAATTATATATATAGGAAGTAAAATACAGTTTTATTAACTTTACGCATATTTCTATATGCATATTGCAGAGAGAGCTTAGTGTTAAGACGTTCCTTCCAATTTCGAGGCATTGCGTGTTGAGTGGCGGAACCCAAAACGCTTTTTGTAGAGCGCAGAATGAAAAATTAAAATAATTCGGGATCATTAAAAGAAATAAAATGTAATTCCAAAAATGTTATTATAAATAGACAAGCGTTGCACTATAAATACGCTTGGTTTATTTCTCTGCATTCATTTACATACATACGAGTACATCCATGGACGGTCAGCTTAAAGAAAACGAAAGTGAAGTCAGAGAAGCGGCACGACATTCATATGTTAGGTATACGAGGCATAGAATTACCACTCTTACTTTACAGTGCCAACGACTCATCAATGGAAAGATATCGCGAGTTTAGCACTTGTATAAGAAATATCTAAAGGTTATTAATTAAGTTAGAAATTGGGTGTACAGTGTTTATAAGACAACCTAAACATGTCCATTATTGTATTTTTCACCTTTAAAATGAGAACGATGAGAAATTTGCTAAAAGCTGTATTTTATAAACGATTTATTTTTTTCAGGCTTTATCCCGAATAGCACCACGCTATGCGCAACGGAGAGAACCTATATCAAAGCACTCCAATCTCCACTTTTCGCCAGGATTTGGGACAATATGAGTTAATTTGCTTAACTATATGGATACTTCATTCATTAAAAAGTTTCAAACAAGCAGCTCTTACCGTTAGATACATTTAGTTAGTTCTTACAATTATATTTTACATACAAATATAAAAACTCAAGGTCGAATACATGACCTTCAGTGTACAATGTGATTGTATATGTACACATACATATTTAGATATTTATTATTCAAGATCTAGATCTACTTCAAAAGTCTAGAGGCAGACTAATAAATAATAGAATTTATATTTAAATAAATAAGTTTTGGCGTGACAAAGAAAATCCAAGTTTATGAGGTTAGGGACATTAGAAAATCAATAAATTTGGCTTTCTCTTGCAATTCGTTATTTCTTTCATGTGAGTATAAAAATTACTTTAAATAACTATTATAGCCAAAATAAATAAGGACACGACGATCGTCAGTTCGAATTCATAAAATATCATTCGTCTCGTCTGGTTTTTGCCATATTATACTACTTTACTTTTCCGTTTTAACGGCCCCTTATTGTACCTACATATAGGTACTTACAGCTTATGTACATTGTTATCTACATTAATGCCATTTTCCTGATTCTTCCAATCTGTATCTAGAGATTAGAGCATTCAAACACACATACACGCTCTTCAGGTTTATTTCATTAACAAATACAGCATTTTGCCTGTTATGAGTATAAACAATATTAAAAGTTATTAACTTTTAACATAATTAAATTAACTTAAATGGTGTTCCGGTTAATTACAAAACATAAAAACGTCGCAATAACCACCTATAAGGGCAAGAATACCTTTAAAATTATAAAATTCCTATCAAATAATAAAATAAAAACACCTACGTTTCTGCTAATGAAATATAATTATATTCATTTACTTATTGAAATATCCAAAATCAGTATTCATCTTTAAGGCCACCGTGGCCTTCAAGTGGCAATCCCTACATTTGGCAATGGATTATTTTCATTTCTCCGTCTCTTCTCTGATAAAATAGTAGCGTTGAGTTCCGCCACTTAACACGTAATATTTCATAACAATAGATTTGTGGAATATGCGGGATACAGCGTGAAAAGAAAACGGAGTGTCTTTCTTGACACTACTCTTTTTTCCTACAAAAGAGCCACATATACAGGTAAAAAGAAACACATACAAAACGTTATAACAATAATTTATAAATACAATTTTACCTTCACGCTACTAGCCCTTGTCCTTCGTAACCTGATATTCTTGTTTAGACTAGTCGTTGCAGCTGGCTACGTTTATGAACACGAATTGTTCCCAGTTTGGTGGGTGATGGATAAATTGTTTATTATTAATCATATTTTATATACGTTGTATGACACGTTCGATTACTTTGTTTTTATAAGATATGGAGAATGCTAAAATAGCTGTAGTCTCTTCCATAAGACATTTGATATGCTTTCGAAATGTCAATTAATATAAAACTGTTAGTGTTGTCAGTTATATGGGACACTTTAGGAGTAGGAATAGGGGGTCCGGGTGGTCTTTAATCAGCCAAGAATTTTTACTAACAAAACTTTTACAAAAACAAATCTTTTCTAAAATTAAGAAAGATCGGCAATCATCGACAATAAAATTGTATTTTGAATTTGTATACGTATGACGCAGGGGCAGGAGTTTACGACTGTAAACGTGACAGGAAATGGATTCGATTCCCACTCGCTTTGGTAACGAGGCAAAGCTAGGCGTTAAGTTCCGCCACTTAACACACGATGCCTCCAATATTCGCCGGAAAGTGGGAAACAGGAACAGAGTTTCTTAACAATAGGTTCCCAGGTAAGTATATAGATAGATATAGATATGTGCGATATACCACTGTATAAATATAATATTCAAATTTCTTGCCATATTGTCAATTAAACTTGCAAGCCACTGGATGCCAGGTCCCTTGGAAAACATTACTTTGATAGGTAATTTTATGAAGAAAAGTCGGACAGAAACAGAAATTATCACTAGTTTTTTATCTGCTATTGCAATATTTTTTTAGTAGATTTCCTAGAGTGAGTACAAAAATATGCAATGTAAATATTTGAACTAGAGTAAATCTTATGTATCAATACACAATTCATTGATGCAAGTCGCCTCGCCTTTAATTACAGGTGTAGCCGCGCCCGTTGACATCACTTCTAATTGTTACCTGATGGAATACACCCAATGTATAGTAAATATAGTATTTTTTATGTTTTCGTTCGTTGAGAAGACGGAGAGAATATAGAGAATTATCACTTATTTTTAAACATGTTTTTTTAGCCCGAATTGTAACTCTATGTAATAAAATTTAACAAACTTAAGTAATTTACTTAATTTTAAGGCAAAATTATCCTATTTTGGTCTGTGATTGTCATAAGAGCCTAGTTATTATTATCTCGTTGACTCTAACAGGCTCACCCTTTCCCCAATTCCTTGGTTGGCTAGTCGGGTTCGATACCTACTCGGGAAAATAAATTATTTTTGCCTACACTACTCGTACAGCTATAGCGTTTTTTTTTCCAAATCATTTTAAGTAATTATACAATACAGTTTGGTCTAATTCGTACTGACTAACTAATACATTTAATATATGAGTACAATAGCATTCTGAGCATGCAGAATTTCCCTTTACATCGCAAATTTCCACGGTTTCTCTGTTCCACAAACTTAAAGCCCCTACGGCATATTGTTTTGTTGAAAACCTACTAGCTAAACTGTGACACGCTGGTCGAAAGCGTAAAAAATTATAAGAATTTTGTTGATGAATGAAAAAAAAATGTTAAAATTATATACATACTTGTTTAGTACCTACGGATTTTTTGTTAAATGCTCGTCAAGTACTACGTTTGTTTCATAGTTCATATAATTTGTTTTATCTTTCACGCTGTATCCTACACTTAGCAGGTTCGGCAGAGGGGAGGAGAGGAAGTGTTAAAACACTAAGAGGCACATTAAGAGACACATTAGAGGCTTTCATTGCCCATTTTCCGTTAAGTGGCAGAACTCATTAAGCGCTTTGACTCGTTACAAGAATAGGAATCGAACCCAAAACCAACCAAAAAAAAATATTCTTTGTAGATATAGAATTTTAACGTTCTTTGTCACACTGTATAATGGTTCAATTTTTCAGTTCCACATATCATCGGTGTCAGTAGAGGTCCTTCTAACTGCAAAAATGCGTTTTTTATGATAGTGAGGATATTGCTTCTCCATCACAAATAATGATAAGCTAAAGAAATAACAAATAGTAATTAAATGAGTAAAAAAGGCATACAAAAATAATATAACAAATAAGAAATGTACTAACTCGTTGCGATAATCTCGCAAGGCTGCGATGTTATTATAACATTTCAGTGATAAATTAAATTATAATTGCTAATGAGGCCTCGTTTCTTGCTGTTATTCATAATTTACACTACACTTCAACTTACGCATTACCTAACATTTTTTTTTTGTTATAAAAACTGATAGAAATTTAACGGATTTTTTAAAAATTCAAGTATTTTGTGCATCCAAAAAGAAAATGTAAAAGAAAAGCCAAGTTCAATATTGAATAATACATTGTACTTAGAAGACTACAGCCGACCAAAGAATCGGAGATTTCTGTATTCGTTAATTCATAAGTAATTTTTAAAATTTCTTAAAAATTGATACAATTTTAAATATTATTTATCACAAAGATCGCATTCTTTAATTAATTACGTCATCAAATATGTAAATTCTTTTATATTTTCTAAGAAATTATAACATCATTATATTTTACAATAAAAGAACTAATTTTACAACCGGTTGAGGTCTTTGAACGGTTAATATACATATATTTATGTGGAATTCTTTTTGTTTATGATAGTCATTAAGACATTTATGTCAAAATTATTGTACACTTTATGACCAATGCTTACTACGAAATAAAAAATAATAAAATAGAGCGTCAACATGTTTTTGGGTTTTACCAAGATTTTGAATAAAATTCTTACTATACCATATCAAAAGAATGTAACACGTTGTCTGGACAAGTTAACTCCTTGGAATAAACAAGATAATAAAAGCAACTTATAAAAAAAATATTTATATAAAATATTTCATACATATGTATATTCCAGAAATACACCTTAATTAAAATTTCTGTTCCTCTGAGATTGTACTCGTGAAAATAAAATCATGCATTACTTATTCCATACAATACTAAACATTTGATAATTAAGAAATTTTAATAAACGCGTTTCTAAGTAGCAACTTTCCGGAGTTTAAACAGAAACAATTTTTTCCACCGCTGTCATCGATTTCGGCTCATTCTGCCCGCATGTATTATATGGTAGATTGCACATATATTTATATATATTTAATCTGTATCAAATTCTATTAAGTACAGTTTAGACTGTAAATTATAAGGCTTCATTGCGGTTTGGGTTTAATTCGGTAAAAATAATATACTTTTAAAGTAAATTAAAATAAGATTTCGCTCCACAAATTATAGTAGTAATATAAATTATATCAGTAATAGATTTGTTGCTGTAAAGAATTAAATCTATTTTTAAGACCTAGATTTAAGTATTTACCGTCCTGTCTAGATCAAACCGGAATTAAATTTTAGCGCGACCTTGTAATTATCTAATTACGTATTACTCGTACTCACATTAACAGCAATTAAAAGTAAAATGTCATTTTGACAATTATTTTAGGGTTCGATAATGAAATAGGACTGGGCTAATTAATGTCCCGCGTGGGAATACTTGACAGTTTAATTATTCATTTATTATCTGTGCCATTTTTATTTTTTGTTTTATTTTATGTTCAGATAAGTAAGTCATAAGACCTTTACAATAATTATTGTTACAAAAAATAAATTATAAGTAATGAAAAGTAATAAAAACAAAAAAGAGAGTAGAATTTAGCTAAAAGTAAATTAAAAAAATACACTTTTGACGTTTATTTACGAGTTTCCAACATTTTAGGTCGGCCTACTTTTTTTTATAAGCTTGCACCATATTCAAAGGTAGAACTTTTTCAAAAGCACTTACTACGACCTCCATTACAACATCTCAGCTATTTATGAGCCTGTGCAAGAGGAGAGACAAAAAGAGATATATAAAAAATAAGATTAAATTTAAGAATAAAATATACTTATAATTAAATAATTTCAATAATTGGATAACCACTTAACAGTAAAAAAATACATTACACAGACTATCCTTGTTAACTGTTACAGATAATATATACAGTTAGAAAAAACAAGTTCAATGTCAATATAATTATTACAAGCAGCTATAAAAAAAAATCTAACCACGCTTGATCGAGTGCGAGTGTCAGAATGAATTGCATCACGAATCATAGAAAGCTAATGCTAACGACCACTGACTTTCCTTTGTTTGTAAATAGTCTGGAAAAATGTATTATGTATCAATCCATCTAAAGGTGGTTCTGTATGTATATTTTTTGTTATTTTTTTTAAAGTTCACGCTATATCCCGCATGTAACAGGGTGAGCGCAGAGAACTTAAGTGTTAAATCACTCCGTTCCCTACTTACTGCCGAATTTTCAAGACATTGCATGTTGAGTGGAGGAATTCAACGCCGCGATTTGTCTGGTCATCAGAGTAAGTAAATGGAAATATTTTTTTTTCACGAGTGAGAATTGCAATTACAAACGTCGCATTTAAAGTCACACGCTGTGCCACTGGGCCACGACGGACTCTTTTTTTTCACATATTTGTTTGTTATTGTTTAAGCAACTATTCGAGAAAATATGCTTAAACTAGATATAAAGCACAATGTTTTCAACAAAATTATTTTAGAATAGATTTTTAGTGACATTTCGTAAATCTAATTAGAATAAACGTCGCGTTGTGGTATCATTGTATCTACTGTACGGCGACGGTTACGAGTGACCTTTAGCGAATGAAAAAACTAGTGAGAGTAAAATTGATCGATCTAAACTTCGATCAAAAAATAATTGATATAATAAGTAAATAATAAATAATTGATCGAAAGATCTAAAAGGCTAATTGTCTGTTTTGTGTAATTATTAGGCATCCATTGATTATTATAGGACTTTAACTTGAAAATAATCTAGAAGAAGAATAATACACTTTAATTGTTTGATTTTCATGAATCCAACCATACAATTTAAGAAAATTCTTATTTAAAGATAAAGAATTTTAAAATCATCATTGCATCTTGATATCGGGGGAGTAATGTTCTCCAATCACGAACAGCTTCACTTTCTAACTTATCAACTAAATAATTACATGTCACCGTTATTCGCTGGGAAAATCGTGAAAACCCTGTCAGATACATATCGCGGGGGAATTACGTATACCTACCTAATACACGGCACAGCGTCTGAGTGTAAACGCGGCGATCGTGGGTTTGATTTTTTTAGTGAATCATTTTCATTTTTCTCTCGCTCTGGCATCAGAACACAAGGCGTTGTTATGTTCCTGTCTGAAAAAAATTGGGCGGAAAGTGGAGAAACGGAGTGTATTAACACTAGATTCCTTCTACCTATCCTGCTATATGGGGCATACAGCTTAGGTACAGCTATAAAACCTTTCAGAATATTTTCTTCTTATAAATTTTACAACTATGTAATAAACTTAATTTCATATGTATATTTTAGTTAGGTATTCTTTGTTACGAAACAAGCTCCTTAGACAAAAAATATAAATAAGCAAGTAGTTATGAGTATTACATAATTCATTTTGTCTGCATTAAACAACATTGTATAATAAATTCTATCGTTAATTACTCTAAATGTTAAATTATGAATGAATTATTCATAAAGTAAACGTATCCTTTCACATTTGTTGTGATATAAAAACTTTGAATTAATAATGTTCTAAATTACGCTCTACTACAGCTTTTATTGAGTACAATTATGCAATTTAATAGGAAAATAATCACTAAAATATATTTATATTTTACTTAGGTATTTAAAATAATAACAATTTTCAAATATATTTACATCCAGTCAATAATAAAAGTGAATGAAGATGAAACGGAAAAAGATAGACGTCCTGGAGTTGTGGTGCTGGATAAAGATACTCGGGATATCGTATTGTATAAATTTATCCATATTCGAGGAACTCGTCACTAAACAGGGACTATCAGCTATTGTAGAAACCTGCATTCTCAAGATTTTTGGTTTCATTTCTAGAAAAGACTCGACCAACTAAAATCAGCTAATATTATAGTTATCAAATATAAAATCTCCTCCTATTTGTTTGTCAAAAACTATAAAACTTAAAGAGATAGATATCCTAAAAAGAAAATGTAGAAGTTATATTGACCATATAATATAATAGAGCAGAATGCAACGGGCGGCGCCAGTCCTCCAGACGCCCGACGTGGAGTGCGGACGATCGATTGGCAGCGTACCAGAGTGTTACGTGGCATCTAAAGGAAACCTTGACATTTCTGGGGCATTAAACCGAATCGCAAAACCGATTTTCGGACAATGATATCGATTTTCTTTTAGGAGGATATATTATCGATTATATTAAAATACGCTAGTTTATATTTAAATCAGAAGTTCCCATTTATTTCAAATATTTCATCTCATATATTTATTGTGTAGGTTACTATAATTAAATTATGTGTAACGTTTTCCTTTTCCGTTGCAACGGAAAAGGAAAACGATTGTGAATAAAAATTAATCATAGAATCAAATACAAATAATTTTTCATATGTAAAAAATTATAATTAAAAATGATTATTATAATTAAGAATATCAATATTTAAAATTTTTAAATTGATTAGAAGCCATTGTGATGCAACGGCACAGCGGGAGAATGATATCGAGTCAATTGTAGGTTCGATTCTCACTCTAAGAAATAAAATATATTTATTACCTTTGATTACGATTACGTTACGTGGCTTTGAATTCCGCCACACAACACATAATGTCTCGAAAATTAGTCGGTGTTTCTCAACGCTAGTTTCTCTCTGCCTATTCTGCTATAAGCGGTATAAAATTAAAACGTCCGTACACTACGTTAAATTAAAATATGTACTAAAACTATGGTAAAACTAAATCAAAATATTACATACACCGCTTCGTTCTTACATAAGTAAATCGATTAGCTTCATACTAAAAAAAATATCAAATATTTCAAACTTTAATAGTGCTTTGACACGCAAAGTTGTTATAATGAAAAAATGTATAACCACTATTTCACGTCAGTGTGCACGCGCACGCGGCCTTGAACTTGTGACCCCTTGATTGTTTATCTGAGTCACTGTACGTATAGTGGATCGGATGCTGCGTGAAGATCATCCCACGTCTCATCTTAGGAAACGCTTATCTGTGTAGATTCTAAAAAAAGTAACTTAAAAAAACGTTTTTAATATAAAACAAGTAATACAGAAAACCGCTTTCCGGCCAGGCAGTAAATTTATATGATTCTTTTATTAAAAAGTGCTTTCAAAAGTCTATTGGAATAAAGTTTAAATAATAGTAAAATTTTAATACAATTGTTAAAAATTAGGACTTAAATATTTTAAAAAACAACAAAAAATACATTAAATTAGTACTTTAGGCAACTAAACGCTAAACAAGATCCCTGAGTGTCATTACCGTAAACAAACAATAAATATATAATTAGTTGTGGAACATAAGAAAATCAATATGACGTATTTAGTAGGTATGTCCAGTACTATTTCAATCCACTGTATATAAATATTTAACGTGTTCTTTGTATGAAATATACAGATTTGTTTTCAGTCTAGACAGCTAGTATTAATTATGGCAGACGATTTTGGTCCTTATATTGCCAGCCATAAGATCCATATAGTTATTAAATTTAAATATTCATTGTTATGTTAGCATATAGACTGTATGAAAAGGTTGTAGTGGGTAACTCATTACCAATTTAAAGAAGCTTTTGTTGGAAATGAAAATATAATTTTCTTAAAAGTTTTTAAAGAAGACACTTACTGAGAAACAATCATAAATTCGTTGCGACTAGTCCGTGGGTTCGATTTCCACTAAGGGAAATAAAATAAATATTTTAATTCAAAATCTCTAAAAACTGTCATCAATACACATGATTATAAGACAGTGAGACAGTGAGAGATTAAAGACAGTGAAGTAATTGCATAATATTCGTTTTAGAGATTTCTGCGAATCTAACGATTTACGCATCGATGATTTGTAACAAAAACAAAAGTTTATTTTACTTTCTAACTAAGAGTAGCATTGTGTTTAAGTGAATTATGATTGCAATGTAGATTTTTGTTTATAAAGTATAAATTTAATAATAAAGTGCTAAAGTATATTACTAAAGTACCTATCTTTTGTTATTATTTTTTATTAAAAGTAAAGCTAAAACACCTATTCCCCAAACTGCGCAATAAATACACCCATAACTTACTTTAAAAGTCCGTAGTTGGCTTAAAATACAG
Source organism: Heliconius cydno galanthus (assembly GCA_036379175.1). Lineage (NCBI taxonomy): Eukaryota > Metazoa > Arthropoda > Insecta > Lepidoptera > Nymphalidae > Heliconius > Heliconius cydno. Next base: position 765,361 of record JAKRZM010001341.1, on the reverse strand, counting down.
GAAATTCAAAGAAAACCTAATAAAACAAAACAAACATGAAACAAAATAGAAAGTTACATCAAAAAAGATATAATAAACTAAAGTTACAGTTACAAAGACAAAAAGGCACATCTCACATATTAAGGCAATAAATGTCATCCTACAAGGCCGATGTCAAAGACGCCGGAAGCTATAAATATAAGAACAATGCCACCGGAAGACGCTTTACGCGCTTTCCACCTTACGTTTTGGATAACCAAAGTGCGTTGACCTGTAACCCGTACTTATTGTTTTAGGAGGATTTTAGCATTTCTACAATCTAGGCGATACATAAAGTTATTTTATAGCTAAATTACATATATTTTTTATATTAATCTATCTATTCAAACTATTTTAAGTGCTGTAAAGTTTCATCTAAATCCGTTCAGTAGCTTTTGCGTGAAAGCGGAACAAACATTCATCCATCCTCACAAGCGTTCACATTAACAATATAAGCAGACTAGTCCTATGGCTCTAGAGCTCTGTAATGGGAGAAAACCTAGTGTTAAGATAGTCCATTCTGACTGTATTTATTTATTATGTTCTATCTAATATAATTAAATATTAATATTATTTTTACATTATCATAATAAATAAATCGACATAAATAATAATTAAAGTTTAGAGCGCTCAATTAGTTTAATGAATTAAAAATATTTCTATTAGTAAGTTGTACCTACGTTGCTAAGCCGAGATGACTGTAGGTCAAATCGTTGCGCGGTCGAATCCTTCAGAAGAATCTTTTACAATTATAAAACAAATATTTCTTTAGTTGTGTAGACAAAGCAAAGAAAGAACATGTTTTACGAAACATAAAGAGACAGTGAAAGACAAAGAGACAAAGAGAAGCATTACAAAATAATATAAATATATTTATAATTTTTTATCTTCACCCATTATAATAAAAAAAAACTATTAGGTTAGTTTAAATCTATTCATTTAACAAGTGACCCATTTCCTGACGTAGTATCTCAGACTGCGTCTAGCCAAACTATTGATCGGGCTGTGAGAGTTCACAAACAGGATGACCTAGAAAGTAGAATACTCCTCCATTCCATATCAAAGTACGTTGATCTGAGATAACATCTATATAATATTTGATTTTCATATTTAACTATAAAGATAACAATTCCATTGCCGAGTATATAGTACATATACTAGTTTACACAATTAAGTCATAAAAGTGTAAGCTGTTTTAAATATGTATAGCTTACGTCTATCTTTTATTGTTTCAGTGTTTCATTCGTGATGAAATCATTTTACTTTATTTCCATTAAGTACCTACTGGCCAACGAATATGTAGTTTTAATAAGAAATTAAATATTAGAACCGATTATTTTCTTCCTTGCAGATCCTCCGCACCACGAGGAGCAGAAATACGAAGCGAGAATAATAATATTATTCTCTTTCACAAAAAGTCGGGTAAATGAAGTTAAATTATCGTTATAACATAATTATAATTTATACAACGTTTACAGTATATTATTCTACGCCAGACCGCACTGCAGTACTTACGGTTAGGGTCTATTCCACAGCATTTACGTTTACATTTCACCGCATCAAAGAGGTTGTTTGAAAGAAAGTTTAACAATAACAGCTAATTTCTTTATAATGTTTATAAAATAATGTGTTTTCATTTAAAAAGCACCAGTACTTCATGTTAAGAAGTATGGATAAAAATACATAAAACTAAGAATATAGAAATTTATCATCAAGTTATATCTCGGTTAACCTCTATAATTAATAGATAAGTGACTTTTAACAAAATTCAAAACAAATAATACTTTTTAGCATCACGCTATCTATATTCTGCTATAGCATGGTCGGCAGAGATATTATTTCGAATTTCATATATCAATATTGTGTGTCGAGTGGCGATACTTAAAGCCGCTCATATAAATAAGCTCTTGGTGGAATTAATAAATTTTATTCATATGAATACAGAAAGGAATGAATACATTTTATTCATATGACTAAATTTTATTCATTCCACAGAAATCGAACCCACCACCGTAGGCGTTTGCAATCATACTACACAGAAGTAATACTTGCCCTTAATAAATAAAAAAAAACAAACACACCTTACATCATAAAATACGAATCCCATTAAGTACTATAATGGAACCCAGTCCCTAGAAACGTTCCTTAGAATGTTATATTCTCAACGTTCTTCACTTTAGAGACATTGACAAAAAAAGAGAATAGGCCCAGTCATTAAAGTAATGGTGCAAGTAAAAGACAGTGAGAATGTCACTCGTGTCGTTTACCAGCCAGCTTCTTTATTCCACTCAAGGTTAGTTTCCCTCGAACAAAAGTATTGTTAAGTAAATGTGGACGTGTTTAAATTATTTCAAGTTGACGCACACTGGACAGTCATAAATCGTCTTAACAAGATGGCGTTTTGTTGGTTTTGTCTCTTTAATTAAGTTTTAAAGTAAATAGCTTCACGCTGTATCTTGTAAATAGCAGGGTAGGCAGAGGGAACCTAGTCTTAAGATACTTCGTCCCCCACTATATTCTCAATTTTCAGCCTGTTGACTGGGTTGGGAAGGTGAGAAAGTGGAAATATAATTCCCTCGAATGGGAACCAAATCCACAACCATCGCGTTTACAGCCAGACACTCGGCCGCTGCGCCACGACGGCCTCCATTTAATTAATTTTCAAAGTAAACTGTGAGAACTCGTTCATTAGTATATGTATAACATGCTACATAGATAGATACTTAGTGAATACATTTTCCCATAGAAGTTTGAACCCGCGACCCGTACCGTTAAAGCGACGCTTGTTAGACAAGCTTCTCATAACTTAGTTCTATAGAAAATAATAATAATTTGTAAGTGTTTTGAAAATTTACTTAGTTACAAAGTAATTGACTGTATATGTATATGACGACAATTGTGAATTCAGCTCATAATCGTGGAAAATGTTTAACACTTACTTAAAGTGAAGTTTACTTGAAGTTTTTTTATTTATTAGCTTCCCGCTGTATTCCGCACATAGCCGGGTAGGCAGAGGGAACCTGGGAACCTAATGTTAAAACGCTCCGTTCTCCAGTTAGCCGTTATTGTCGTTTACAGCGACGTCGATTCGTACAAGTCGGGTAGGTAGAAAAGAGTGTAGTTTGTCCCTGAAAAAGTGCAAGCACTAAGTGGCTGCTTGAGAGGATGTCGATGGCGGCTTGAGCGCCACTGTGGTGCGAACCTAGACTTGGAGCCGTCAAACAAGCTGGGAGCCTTATTGGGAGCAGTGCTTCAAGTGACTTTGACCGCGAGGTACAGTGGGTTATGTCGAAACTATTAAGGTGATATAGTAGGTACAGTCCCCATCACTAAATAAACTATAAAACACAAAAATATTTTTTCAATTCGAGCCAATAGTTCTTGAGGTTAGAACGTCCAACCAAACAAACTCTTCAGTTTTATCATATTAGTGAAGTAGAGATGGGGATACAGACAAAACAAATAAACACATTGTTAACACTTCTGTGACACCCTCGCTTCCATTTTAAAAACACAGCTTAGGATATCCTATAAATAAATCAACAGAATATTTTATTATAATGCACTTTTGTTTTCTTTTCCGCACCTATTAAAAACAAAGCGTGGATTATTTTACCATTTTAAATTATTTTGGATTATTTTGAACCTTATTAACAAGAAATAAGGCATATTTAAACATTTAGTGATATTTTTAGTTCCGCCGTAGTCGAGTGTACTTCAGAATACATCTGTTTAGTATTATCTTCTTTATTATGAGCTTAATGTGTATTCTCATTTGAAGATTTTTAGTTGTATAGATACTTAAAATAATTTGTCAGTCATAAAAGGAATCGTATCCAGTGAAGTGGTAGAACAATTTAATAAAATATTTCTCTGTTTTGTTTTTCTTATTATCAAAATTTTCAGCCAAACTAGTGCGATGTAAAATCTGGTACCAGGAACTTTCATAAATTTCACAGCGAGCTTTTCGATCCACACCTTTAGTTTTCGTAAAAAATAAATAAAAGCGGAAGTTATTATATTAGCGTAGCAACAGTTATTAGTTGATTTTTACATTCAATTCACTATAGGTACATTAAACAAAGAATTTCATTAAAAAGTGCATCTTATTGTAGAACACCGTAGCAGCTGGTGTGTTAATTCAATACTTTAGCGTTTCCGTCTAAAGATAGATATCTAATAATAATGTTAATTAATGCCTAGTCTAGATTGTTGGCATTTTGAAGACATGTTCGTACATATTATAGATGTTATCTATCGATATTTTACTAGCTGAATAATAAACATAGGATGCTTTGGAATATTTGGCTTGTTTCAGAATAGAATAAATTTACATATTTAATTTATATCGTTAATTTTGTAAACTTCATGCTGTATCGCGCATGTGACAGAGTAGGCAGAGAGAACCTAGTGTTAAGACATACCATTGCCCCGGCTTCCAATGGTACTTATTATTATAATTATAGCTAATTGCAGGTACTGTGTAAAATATATGTAGGAAAGATAATAGACGATTCGCTCGTGTTCTATCTCACACAGGGATTGTGGATTCGATTTTCATTCACTCATGGTTATATAGACATCATGTAAAGAGGGTAGAAAGGAGACAGAAATGTTGAGTTCCGTCACTGACAGTGTCCAGTCTGCTAAATAATAGCCGTTCGCCTAATGATATACTATATTCTAAATGTTCCAAATCCGCAATGCTCCGGTTCCCATTAAACGGGTTTTCGATAAGATTTATTGATTTCAATTCTACATCTATTATTTATTATAGATTATAAAAAAAATGTCATTTCATTTACTTCATAATAAAGAGGATGTAGAAAAATTATCGCAAACAAGTTTATATGAAAGAGCACAAGAACTTTTATGAAAAAAGATGATATTTATATTTCTAGTTCCCTTTGAGAATTGACTCGTCTTAACCGTAACAATCGTGTCTTCAAAAATTGTTCTAAATTATATTTTCTAATTAGTTTTTTTTCTTGTCGAAGTATGTTTTGTATTTTGTTCTCCTTATATATTTGGTCTTGGTTTCTGTCACTACATTTTCCACTTTCGTCCTACTGAGTGGTACCTAAACACACAATAATTATGTTAATTCAGGCACATATAACTATGAAGATAGTCGTGGCCCAGAAGCACAAAGCGTGACTGTAAGGCCGACTGGTTGTGGGTTTGATCCCTATTCGAGGAGATGAAGCATTTATTTAAATTTATATTTCCATTTCTTCGCTCTGGTGTCGAGGCAAAGGGCGGCGTTGAGTTCTAAAGCAGATTTTTTATATACCTATGAGGCCTTTGTGCGGTAGTAAAGACGAAGCACGGTGTTGGGTTCCGCTGAGTTCAGGTAACTGTATGTTTTAATACAAGGTTCTTTCTCACAAGCCAGCAAAAAGAGTGAACCTATTTTAAATATAATTATTAATACTACAAAGCAACATATAGGGATATGCTAAAAAATCAAATTAAACGATAGGTCCATTAACACTCTTCTACATCCAAATCATCAAAGACAAGCCTTGCCAAGTTTTATGAAGGATTCCATTCCATTAGCTTTGGAACTGGATATTCCGAATACTTCTATTATACTTCCATTATACTGCCGTCGTTTGATAAAGGAATGTGGGTGTAAAATGATCGAGCCTCTCTTGCAGATTAAAGTTGGGATTGGAAAGTATTGGGTATCTGCAAAATTAAAGTATAATTTAGCTTTTTCTATATAAATATATTTTATTTTAATATTATATAAGAGGTAGTAGATTTAAATCTATAAATAGTCCAATACTAATACGTTAGAAAAAATAAATTTTTTTGGTTAAAAACAACAATTTAAGATTTAAAATATAAGAAAAAAATATTTTAGGTGTTTTTTCCTTCAAAGCAAGGTTAGTCAGAGATAAGCCCTTGATTACTTCCATGTTTCTTGAGTATATACTGTCATTATCTTTAATTAATTCAAAAACGGACCAGAAAATAATGAACTACCTACATAAAGAAGAGCAAAAGAAGTGTCTATAGGAAGCGCCAGGTTTTACAAATGTGGTAATGTCAAGGTAGCTTTTATCAGACTGTTCGCTCCGGTTTCTTATAAAAAAACATTTAAAATTTAAATTTTAACTACCTTCATAATTATATTTCCAGTTAAATTTTATTTTTTTAATGAAGAAATAGAAACAGTATAATAAATCATTTTAGGTACGATTAAAAAAAATTACGTTGTAATTATTTATTAAATCAATCGGTATGTAAATACTCAAAATGTATGGTTTCCTTTGTAATAAGCTACTCAGAAAAGCTTTTTTAGCTTCATGCAGTGTCCCACATACAATAGGATTAAGTCACTCCGTCCGCATTATGTCACTTCTGTTCTCCACTTCGCCTAGAATTCTGGACGCATTGCACGTTCAGTGGCAGAATTCAACGCTGCGCTTTGCCTCGACCAGAGCGAGGAAATGAAAATATTATATATTGTATTTCCTCGTGTGGGAATTGAACAACCGGTCGCCTTTAGAGTCGCATGCTTGTGCTTCTGGCCCAGAACTGGATCCGGCCAAAAAAAATCATAACACTAATACAAAAACTGCTAAAAACTGATACAGGTAATTTATATATTAAACTAAAAGAAATATTTTCTTCTGGCAAGTCTAAAAGAATAAACAAAATCCATTTCAAAATATCACAGTAGCGAATAGGCAAGCGCAGGGAAGTACCGGAAATAGACACAAAGTGATGCCGAATATAACGTCGTGTGTGATTCATTCATACGTGTTGAGTTCGCACCTGAGTCCTGAGCTAGAACATACGTACATTCATGTTTATGACCAGGCTGTACAATTCCGTGATAACGTCATCATCGTTTATAAGAAAAAGTTACTAATTTCAACAAAAGCATGAAAAATATAATAAGCGTGACCCATAGATTATTAGGATATTTACTTTTGTAACATATATTAGTATAAGTGAAAAAAAACAAGTACATTGCACAAAACTGCAGCACATCGTCTTTTCTAATTTTGCATTTTATCTAAAGAAATTATGTTTTGATCCTCGAGATTACCTACTAGTAATTTTATAAATACGAAAGCTTGTGAGAATGGATATTTGTTTTACTTTCACATAAAAAATATTTAGCGGATTTAGATAAAAAATTACTGTAATGTAGCTTATATATCAGAATAACACATAGGCTACAATTTATGTAAAGATTTCGTACAATTTAGCCATAATATAACAATGAGATTCAGCGAGCGAACCCGCGAACCGGTCGCTAGTTAAAAACAAAATATATGTAATTATTGCATTCATTAATAAATTACAAAAACGAATCAAGAAATTGTAGTGAAATCCGTAGAGACGGCAAGAATGGAATTTAATATTTTAAAAACGTCTCGTCAGGGTGCGCCGTGGTTTACGGCAGTTTGCGGCTGATAGGAATTTATTAGTCGCCTATCGGAGTCGCCAATACCTATGCCTTTAGCAAATTAGCAGTCGATGGTGACTTTTGAATTTGAACCAGCACTTCCTGAAATTAGTGTATTCAACTAAATTTCAAAGCTACAGCTATATTTTATTAATTATAATAATAATATAGTAGTAGGTAAATATATTATAACTAGCGTCCCGCTCGCGGTTTCACCCGCGTGAACTATGTTATTATTAATTTCTGTCTCCATGACTACGTCCTAGTGACGTCTATGCAAAATTTGAGATTCCTAGCATTTAGTAACGAATGACAAAGACAAATATCATTAGTAACGAAGTTTCATACAAACTTTCAACCCCAAAAACAACCCCTTAGAAGTCGAATATTACAAATTCCCGTCTTAGCGAGCACCTACGTCCTATAAGTAACTCCTATGCAAAATTTCAGATTCCTAGCACATGTAGTTTCTGAGATTTCGTGATGAGTGAGTGACCTTTCGATTTTATATATATAGATAAAACGTTGGTTTACTAAAAAAATACAAACGACATATAATCACTCACTACATCGGCTCAAAGTCGGCTAAAAACCGGAAGCACTAGTATTTACAAGACACACTATCTATTATTTAAACGTAATACCACATTCGGCACCTCCGTTCGCAAACTGCATACGAAATGTCACGTCAATTATGAACGTCAACGAACTTATTAAGAACATCCTCCGAGGATCGTTAAACTTTAGTTGACAGCGTGTCGTAGATACGAGGCCATGTTTGCATTATAATTTTTAAGTACCCATCTAGTACGTAATTGGTTGATTTTAAATGCAGGAGGTAACACGTTCCTTAGGAAGAAGGTACTAGAACTATAGTACCTATATAAGTTACAATTCCAAAACAGAACCACCACACTAAACAAGGTACAGTCAGCTCATTTTGCAAAAATCCAGGGCAATACGTGAAGTTTTCTTTCTTAATTGGCAATCGTTGGCGATAGATATAATAATTGTGTCAACTGACGCAATTCAGCAGACAATTGAAAATTTTTCAGCAAAGCTCAATAAAACTTTCAACCCTTAATATCCTTTAATAACGACAACAGCTACTATAAACTTCATGACTTATTACTATTAAATGTAACATGAACCCAGCCCTAGGTCTCCAAAGTGTAGAATTACCAAGGTCTTGACATGCGAGAATATGAAAGCGGTTCCACACCGTTGAATACGACTCGTTTGACATTATCGAGCTGCACTACTATAGCTATAGATTTATAGCTAGCTTTTAGTTATTTATTGCGTTTATTATTGTTCGATTTGTCCTTATTGTGACGAAGGTGGACGGAGGACGGGGGTTCAGTCTATTTCTTGTTTTTTTTTAAATTTAGGAAATAGCGTGGCATCACATTAACCTATGACATCTTTCTTAAAAGAAGGTGGATGGCATCGGATGTACGCAAAAAGGCCAAGGCCGTGGTAGTTGGCGCTTGATGAGGAAGGCCTACATTCAGCAGTTGACGGCGATAGGCTGATTAAAAAAAATTGCATCTTTGGTTCAGGTACCAGGTAAAAGCTAATTTTTTATAATCACTATGGGATGACCATAAAGTGACGAGAATATCGTATTCTACTATTGATTTCTTAGTGTGCTATCGTCTACGCTGCAAAAGGCGAGATATTCATATAATGAAACATATTTTTCTTTGTTATACGTTGACAATATGATAATATTTCACATATAGCTTATGGAACATTCTCACAATTTACACTAGATGTCATAATAACACTATGATTGTTACATTGGTAGGTACACGTTCTAATATTTTATATTTTTGAACTTCTTTTTTATTGAAATTAAACAATTATATTTCAACATTAATTAAGTGTAAATTGTTAATAACTTAAAATAAATCATTCTCATTAAGATTATTAGGCTGATTGACGACTATTAACTGATGATTAACTTAAGCTTAATTTCTACTTTTCGTCACACTAAAGTCTGACTGGCACTTACTTAGTTAAAATTAAGCATATACGTTAACACTAACTCGGATATGCGCAATGACAACATTTATCACTTCTATTGTGGGAAAACCGCAAATAGTTATTATTGTTTGGAATTATTTTTATCATAATATTATATGAAGTTCTTTACTATTCCTACGTTACTGATATGTTATAAGTTTTTAAATAAAAATATGTACAGCTAATATATGAAACCCGTGTGATAACAATATTTTTACTGCGTTTCTAATTGTATAATATTTTTTTTAATGTTTTGGTTAGTAAATGTTCAAGAAAAAAACTTTACTATAAAAGCTTTATTGATAAATTCGTAAATTTATTATAATAAAAGCAACCTCTAATGACGTTGACCAACCTCTATTGCGTGTATAATCTAGTATCTACGTGACATTGGTGAATAAAGTATGCAAACACCTTTTCAAATTGCACACTTAAAAGCCACTAAACAAAAACTGATTCAATACTGAAACTGTAAAATTAAATTAGTGACCGTTGTGGCGCAGCGGAGTAGTGTCCTGGCTGTAAACGCGACGGTTTTACGTTTGACTCCAATTCGTGGGAATAAATATATAAATATTTTGATTTTCCTTACTCTGGTGAAATCGCCATGTTTGCCATGTCTCGATAATGGGACGGTACGTGAAGGACAATCCTGGCATTAGGTTCTCTCTGTCTATCCTGCTATCTGCTGGAGAGACAGAGTGAAGCTGAAAAAAAAAAGCTTTAAATTCCGTATATTATAATACTTAAGTTATATTTTTCATATATTGAATAATTTATCAATATTGAATATTTCATTATCATTGTGTTTTGTACACGAGAATAACTTAACATGTATAAGTAATTTGAAAGCAAGAAAGTGTTCAGTCGTAAAGCCCGCAATACACCCGAGAGAGAACTAAACTAGGTTCCCCGTATGGGATGGACATCCTACCCACGTTCCATATCTGATGGGCTTGCGGTCAGCACAGATACATTAAACATGGTGAGCTGTGCCTTATTGCTTACGGTAAAACTGTATCTTTTATTTAGATTGTTCAATTTTTTCATTGCAATCACGTTTGATTTGGAACAAAAATTTATTGTTCAATATTTCGTATTCAACACGTGTACTCGTAGATACGATTTATTTCTTTGGTTATTTTGGTTGAATGATTCTCTTGAATCGATAGAATTGCAAATTTTTGAAAAAAAAAAAAAAGAAATTGTAAATTTTCCTTCTCGAAATTTGCTAAGGCTGATGAAGCCAAAAACATATATTCCATCGACTGACATCTAGGCTTTTATTCATTGAGGACCAATACACATATTACGACAGATAGGTACATGTGAGCCCTTCTAAAGTTTTTACATCAAAATGCACTGGACCATAGCGATAGAATGGTCATAACAGTGAAAGGAAAGTGCTCTCCGATCAGTAACTCGCGAAGCCCTTTCTTTTACCATCTCAAATACAATCCGATATCTTATTTTAATTTGACTATTTTAAACTAATCATTTGTTTACTTTCTATTGCATCTTGTTCAAATCCTTATTTTATTTTCTGCTTTCTAATAAATTTGTTAATTTAGTTAGTTTTTATTTGTTATCTAACAATTTACTAGCTCATTGGAAATTAACATATCAAGTACATACATTATATATATATTATGAAAAACGTAACGAAATAGAAATATTTATATTCATTCGCATAACGAAATGTAAACCAGGAAAAAAATAAAATAATAAAATAAAATTACACAATTCCCTATTAAGGCTCTTTCCTTTCCTGTTGTGATTCACGGTTACTAATTATGTAGTGTAGAAACGTAAAATCATGCCTTTTGATTTAATAGCGCTAACTTTAGACCTATTTATAAATTATTTAATATTATCTTTATAATGAACAGAACAGTATAAGGATAGTCGTGGCGCACAGCATCGAGTACCGAGATGTCTTGAGAACAACACGGAAAGCGCGGCGTTGGGTTCCGCACTCAACACGTAATGGAGAACAGACCGGAGTGACTTAACACTATGCAGTGCTACTTGAGGAATATAGCGTGAAGCTTATTAAATTTTTAAAGTAAACTAAACGTTTGTCCTTACATACATATTATTTAGAAAGCAAAACCAAAATATTCAACAAGAGTTACCAATTTACTTACTTCTAGTTCCTTATAAACAACAAGACATAACTCACTTACAAAATACAGTTACCTCACTATATTGAATGACCTAGGTTACCTAGACGTTGGTACGTGGGCGTAAAATCGATGCAGTGACGCACACTGCACACCGCCACGTTTCTCTAAGGATATGCATTAATTAAATGGGTGGAAAGATGTTAGGCAATAACTTGAAATTACAAGGTAAATTTTGGTAGGTAATATTTATGGGAAATTGCCGTTTGTTAGAGCTAGAAAATTGAAAATATTTGATGACTTTTTATTTGAAATGATATCTTCAATAAGATCCAATATGTATTTAAATTTGATTCTTTCTCATATTACATTTCAATTACTCATGCATACAATGCATGGAATCATAATAAATCACGACGACAAAGATATAAAGAACTATTTTTAGCGAATAATGGGCCGCGCTATTTATTATATTTATATACACAATATGGTGTTTATTTTTTTATTATTCCTAGGTATAAAGAAAGGAGTCATAGGTCATAGTCATAGGATCTAATGAAGAAAAATTAACATAACATCATCAAGTAAATATATTGATAATAAAATACACCATCGGACTTGAATTCGGTTACGACTATTTTCTTTTGGTTAGGCCCATGTTTCAACTGTCTAAACGCGGTGTTGAGTTACGCCATTAAACGCGCAATCTTTTGAAAATGTAAAATTATGCAGAAAACAGATTTCGTCTGCCTCTGCCCTATGTGCGAGATAAAGCGTGCAACAACGACATCAATAATCATCGTCAATATAATTACTTCCTTTGAATTATTAAAAGCCGATTATCGTATCCAATAAAAAGAGATTCTATCAAAGGCAAGTACTTACGTATACACATACGTCAATATAACAAGTTATAAAGCAACCTTTGGACAGGTGGTAAAATTACTAGGAAAAACCAGGTACCATATTGATTTTGTGACAAGTTCTAGGGCATGTGATGGGTGGAGAGGGCAAGGTGAGCTGTCTCTTTCTGTAATCTGTTTATTGTTGCTAAGACTGAAAGCAGTGGAGGTAAAGTATATTTTTATTGGGTTTTTACGAATAGCCAAAGAGAAGCTAGTGTCAAAACAATCTGTCTCCGCTTTTCGTCCGAATTCGAGACATTGTTTGTTGGGTTTCGGAACTTATTTTCTTTACTTTTTTCCACAATTAAAATAGTTTGTCCTCGAGAGGAAATCGAACCCACAATCGTTGCGTTGACAATCTTTCTACAAATTTAAGTAAGCAGGATTGCGGTTACAGCTGTTTAAAAGTTATTGTATAACATCGTATTTATCACACGAGGGACAGAAAATACCTGCTTCGTTTTAAATACATTTAACAATTTGTGAGAAACTGGTGCTTAACAAGACCCTTTAGTTCATACCCCTTTACATGTATACGAAAGGGGTTTTTTCGATGTTTTGCTTTGAAATTATTATTTTTACCTCGTTGTTATTTGTAAATAAAATATGTTTTTTTTTGTAAGCGTTAGTTACCTGATAAGTTACTATTAGGTAAGGTAAGAATATTTTAGTTTGAAGTAACTAGTAAAATAGTTAGCAGAACAAAATAAAAATTATAAATCGATAAAGGTTATATATTTGACTGTAACCGGCAGATTGTGGTTTTAAACCGCACTTGAGAAAATCAAAATATTTAATATTTTCATTTCTTCGCTCTGATGCAGAGGTAGAGCGCGGTGTTGAGTCGCGTCACTCAATTGCCTTTAGAATTCGACGGAGAGGGGAAAACGTATAGGCGATTTAATTTTTAAAAATACAATTAATATTTTCTCAATATTTTTCAGTCGAAAAATTGTAAAGAAAATCGAAAACAATATAATTTAATTGTTCAGCTGTAACATTTTAAAAGTTAATGAACTTAAAATAAATAAAACGATTCGACATAGCTACGTTTGCTCACGAACCGATCGAATATATTCTATTGGTCTCACATTGGTTGAATAATATTTTTTTTTTCAGCTTCACGCTATATTCTGCATGTGGCAGAGTAAGCAGGGCGAGACTACTGTTAAAGAACTCAGCTCCTCACTTTCCGCCGAATTATGGATCCATTGAAAGTTGAGTGGCGGTGCTCAACGCTGCGCTTTACCTCGATACCGGAGCAAAGAAAATAAAACTTGAAATATTTCATTTTCTCGAGTAGAAATCACACGCTTATAGCCCTGCGCCATGACTGGCCTTAGACTACGAGTAAGAGGCAAATTTAAAGGTTCTGTATTAATAATAATTTTGAATTACTTACAACATAAAAAGGGGGGCCTTTTAGGCCCTAAAAGGTCATTTTAAAGTGTCCCCAATTTTAAAGTGATTATTATTTAAAAAAAAACATTTAAATGAAGCTACCTTATGTAGTAAGAAAACAAAATAGTCATCATAAATAAAATTTATATACGGGTTACATATTAAATTAATTATTCAATAAGACATGATTTAAGTACTTATTCTATTTTAAATATTATTTACGTAAGTCCTAAAATGAATTTTACGCAAATCATCATAATATTATTGTGGGCGATATCTGTTGTATTACGCCAAAACAAATATTTTCATTGTATGCTAACTTGTATAAAAAAAATCAATGCTAAATTAATTATGCTACTCTCATATTATACAAAATAAAGTATGCGTTTTACGCAGCGGTAGGCCAAATTTGAGGTTACTTTTAAGTATTTAGTCACTACCGTCTTATTTAGTATTTAAATCTACACATTTTTTTTGTAATAATTATTACCTATTATCGAATAAATTAGGTAACGTAATTGCCAAAATTATGTCACACTTAGGTATTTAAATAACATTAACTCCAATTGCTTTTGCTGAATAATCAGCACATTCGTTTTAAATAGGCAATTTGTATTGTAATTACTTTGTGTGTAACAAAGAATGATTGTAAATAATTAAAATGACGGTGTTCTATAAAACTTTTTAATAGGTATTTTATTGTTTAGTTTGTCCAAAATAGGAGAGAAATATAAGAAAAAAAATCTATATAGGGTAAAAGTAGGCGTAAAATATAATATGTTTTACAGAAAGGCAATCTTTGCTAAGCGAAACAGCGTTATCAGTAGTCACTTATTATCACCAGAAATAAACCTCGCGAGGTCACAGGCAATTAATCACTATAGAAAAATACCCGAACTAAGTCCTAATGCGTTTAATTATAACAAAATACCATGTTTATCAAATTTAAGCACTTGTAACTATCAATGTCGTATTAGATAAGACTATGATTGTAATACCAAGAAGGTAGGACTTCCTTAGGGTGGTTATATCGATGTGTAAGTGCAAAGGAATGGTAACTGACCTGCTATCCTTAACACTGCACGGTCTGCCGGGTCCAGCTGCAGTATGGACAAAGGTTTGTCCTTCGCCCATTCTTTCAAGCTGAAGTCGTTTTCGAATTCCATATTTTTGTCATCCAAAACACGCAATCTCGCCCGAACTCTCGCACATAATTGAATCAGTACCACAACACTAGGGCCGAACACACATTATAATTATAATAAACATAAAACACGAATATTACACACAAATAAAAAGTAAACAAAACGTTACGCTCATTGTAAAATGAAAATCGATAATTGTACAAAACTTGCAAGATACGTCAGCGCGTATCTAGGATTTACAATTAAATCACCACTTTGTGTTACCACGTGAATTGTAATAGGAAGAATATATAATAATCATCCGAATAGCAAGGGGGACGGAGTAAATAATAAATGGTTTGAGGTTATTTATCAACGGAACGTCATACACCGAGCCGGCGGGCAGACATGATGCGACTGTCTAGTTCTTTGTGGTACCGGCACGTCGCTGCCGTCGCTCAGCTGTTTCCGCGCACGCTCATTCTTTATGTAACTCGACTAAATTAAAACCACACACATTGATCTACTTTATTATACAATTATAGCGTTTTCATTTATTCGGATAGCGTTTGTATGAAGAATTGGTAGTGACATCTATACAATGAATTTGAAACTAAATGATATCACACAGGTGTCGGTGTGACTAGATTATTCCGTCAGCATTGATATTAATAATTTTTATAATAATTTGAATAAATAAGATAAACTAAAAAATAAATTATTCTTGTATCCAAAATTAAATTTTATTTAATACAACACATTTTTAGTCTTAATGTAAATGAAGTTATACTGTAATGTTTTAATCAAAAAATCAACCTTATTTAGATCTTGAAAAAAATTTTTTTTGATTACTTACATATGTTTTATTACACGGTTACGGTATATTATATAGATGCACCGTATTAATACGTACCGTACCGCAAAAGAAATCAACGTCATAATATATTTTTTCGACTGGTATACCTCGTAACCATAGTAACGTCATTGTCAAACTTCTAATGTTTACATGTTTTTACATTATTTTCATTGCGATTTTATCAAAAAGTATACCTGAAATATGCAATTGAAAGTACTATTTTAAGTCATTTATGAGATATCTTTCGAGTAAAAAATTTTTTCCTATTAATATTACTAAACAACGAAAAAATATCTATGTAACATGAACTCTTATTTTGGGTGCCCTAATTTTAAGTTTTATCAATAAATTTTATCGAACCATAATTTGACCTATATTAGGTGATTTCCTTTGATTGATATTATGTAAACTTTGCCAGAATATTTGGTGTTCTTACCTTTTTTATGTAAAGCTCGTTATGGAGTGCTTTGGCTGGTTTTATATAATTTTTAGTGATATAAGTTGACGATGGGTGATGGCTTAACAAATAAAATATATACAGTGAGTATAATTTGTAAATAATAACATTCTAAAGTTGAACCACTTTTATTTTCATAATACTTTTAGAAATTATATATATATTTAATAAGACAAAAAATTAAAAACATATTTATAATAAATATCCTACTAATAAAGAAATCAAATAAATATCGGGCCATCGTGACGTGGGTTCGATTCCTATTTAAAATAAAATCATGAATTTTATTTTCATTTCTTCTCTCTGGTGCATAAACACAGCATTGAGTTCCACTAAAAAAACAATGTCTCAAAAATTGAGTCGAAAGTAGGGAATAAAATGTCTTAACACTAGGTTTTCTCTGACTACCCTGCTATGTGCAGGGTATATCATGAAAAGTGTAAATAACATGTTGATATTTAAATTTAATACTTCATTATATATTTACAGCCTATGTATAGCCATATATCTAAGAAATCAACTAAGAAAAGTCAACCACACTTAACATTCAGTGGTAACTTTACCCATAGCCACCGTCTTTACAATATATCATCATCTGATCGAGATAGCTTAAGACAGGATATATTAAATACTGTTATGAAGAAAACAGAGTCTATTATGCAGGAACATGACACTAATAATACTTATGAGGATCCTACAGATATTGGTAATAATTTTATTTTCATATACTTTGCTCAATCTTAGATTTAGCTCTTGATTGGATCTCTTGACTTATATTCTGTCATTCAAATTAATTTAAATATCTTTTTAAATATTTTCATTTATTTAAATATCTTCACATATAAAAATATTTGATATGAAACGTAATAGTGGTAGAACTTACAGTTCCATGAGAAACAAATGTTCCTAAAAATCAAAACTTTAGATTAAAGAACCTCCATTAAAATAGGCTTACAGTTTATTTTTTCGAGGTAGAAATAAGACTTCTCACAAATGTAATATTTGGCTCTTATTATATTTATAACTATCATTTATAATTATTTTTATTTACTATAAATTGAAGCCAGTCATATTGCAGGGGCATAAGAGTGCGACTATAACCGCGACAGGTTGTGGATTCGATTCTCACTTGAGAAAAAAGAATATTTTATATTTTCATTTTTTTGCTAGTGAACGAAAGTGTTTAATGGGAATAGAGTGTCTGAACCTTAGGTTTTATTTCCTTTTTTAAAATATAAAGTGCATGGTTAACTTCCGCTATTTGATACGTCGTAAATTTGGGCGGAAAGTGGAGAATACAATGTCTTTTTACGTAAAGTTGTTCATAAAAAAAATATATAATTAAAATTTCAGTTGAAAAACCACCTAAGCCGCCTAGAAAAAGAAATTTAGCAATGTCGTCTTCTAGCAATAAGGAAGATAAAATACTCCAAAAGCAAAAGAGAAAATTATCAAAAAAATATGAAAGTTTAGTGACAGCATTGATGGATAAATGTGAAGAAAATGCGCTTGCGGTAAGTTTATATTAAAATAAATATTTATATTATTTGGGATGTGACGATGCACAGCATCTGTGAGAGGGCGCTGTATACTTCCCTTTGATTATCCAATGATTTTCACTTCNATGCTGTGCATCGTCTCTCCACAATAATACAAGTTTTATTGTTATGTAAAACTTGTACTATTATTTTGATATTTTTAATATTACTTATTAAAGTAAAATTTAAAATTAGAATTATTTATTAATTCTTACTATAGAATTAAGAAATAATACAGCATTTAATCATAGAACTAATTATAATTTTTTTTTTTTTTTTATATATTAATTCTTAGATTTCCGAAAAAGATTCACAAATAAGCAAACTAAAAGATAAACTAAAAACAGTATTGGAGTATAATAGATTATTTGCAAATGAAAATGATAGACTCAAAGATCAATATACAACTTTAGCTAAATATGTAGAAGAATGTAAAACTGTTATAAGAGAGGAAAAAGAAAGGAATTTAGAACTTGATAAGAAAATAAAGAAGTTAGATGAGAAGATTAAACATTATGAAATACCTGATAAAGGTTTGTTATTTTTGGTTTAAGATGATGAATGAATGAATGAGAAAATTAATTTTCATTGACTTTTAAAAAGCAGAAAGAAAAAATAATTATTTCACACAATTTTATTAATCTACCTCAACCAGAAATCAAACTAATTATTCCACAGAACAATCAACAACCATCCCTTTAGTGGAAGTATGTATGAACTGCAGCAGTCGTCAAATAGTGCTGAATCAAGTTAGAGAACAGAATTTAAGATTGCAAAAGGATATGCAAGCTATGAAAGACGTTTTATATAGGTAAGTTAAAAAATTTTCACATTTTATTTCCTATGATCTCTCTTTATATTTCCTATAATCTCTGACTTTAAGCGCGACGGTTGTGGGTTCGATTCTAATTCGGGGAACTGTATTTTTTATTTCCTCGTTTTAATCATAACACTAAGAGCGCCTTTGAATTACACTGCTTAACACGCAATATCTCGAAAATAGAACGGAAAGTACTCACTTTCTGCGTGTTATGGTGTAACAGAGTGTCTCTACACTAGGCCCTCTCTGTATACCTACTCTGCATGAAGATAAAAAATGTATAGTTCAATGGCAGTGCTATTCTCATATTCGATTTCTGCTAAGGGGAATTAAATATTTAATGTTTTCATTTCCTAATTTTTTCTGGTAACTAGACAAAAGTGCGGTGTAGAATTGCGCCACTCAACCAGCGATGTCTGTAAGTTCTCCAATAATGAAAAAAAGCATAATTAATTTGTATATTACAGATTAAACGTCCAATTATCTAGATACCAAGAACGGTTACGTAATAATGCACCAACATTATCAGCGGAGGGCACGGTGTTCAAACCGAGTGAAAAGTATGAAGCATTTGATTCTATATTAACATCAAGCCTTGGACAAAGACAAGGTAATGTTTTTTTTAGCTTCACACTGTATCCCGCATATAGGTAGGCAGAGGGGACCTAAACTATCCGCCGAAATTTCGAGACATTGTGTATTGAGTGGCGGAACTCAACACCGTCTCTGTGTCATTCCCTCGAGTGAGAATTGAATACACTTTAGTAATAGTTGTAATTTTCTAATTATTTTTCAGAATTAAATGAAGATGGCGGAAACACGAAGTCAGAAGATGGTTCTCACACTGAAAGAGTGGTGGATTTGTCAGGGCTGTTAAGTGCACAAGCTTTAGGTATTTATAGTTATTTAAGCTTCAGCACATTCCCAAATATCTATAAAACTTTAGAGATCATATGATCTTTACACTGCTTGCTTTTTATCAATGAACGCTTAAATTAAAACGATTTTGCCTTATGCGATATGCGGTTTTCACTTATTAGTGACAAAGTAGTAGTAGATGTGCTCTAATTAAAAATAGCTCTCATATTCGAAATGTGCAGAAAGTAAGAAAACTTAAATTTCAATAGTTACTACAAACAATCTGATTTAAAATATTTTAAAACCTAAATAATTGACTACGAGAATTATTTGTAGAGAATATTTTGAGATAATATATTTATTGCAGCTCCATTATTCGACGCCTACCAAGACAATTTACAAGAAAAAGACAACTTAATACTTGATTACGAAAAACAGTTTGAGAACATAAATAAGAAATCTAAACAAATTGTCGAAGAGAACAAATGTTTAACTGACAAACTGAATGTACTAGAAGATGAAATGGCGGGAGCGAGACAGAAATATAAGAAAATAATAGTAGAGAAAGAGACAAATGACATTGAGAGAGCTACGTTGTTAGAAAGAGCTGAACGGGCTGAGTTTAAATTAAAGGAAGTTTATGAATTGTATGAAGGGAAAAGTAAGAATAATGGTTTTTGTTTTCCTAATATTTTGTATAGATGGTGAAAACACCGTCACGGTGCACGGGCGACTGTAACAGCGACGTTTGTGGGTTCGATTCCTCCTTCCTTCCTTCGAGGGAATGTAATATTAACTATTTTAATTTCCTCGCATTTCAACTGGGGATCAGAAGTTGGTTCCTTTTTTCTGCACTTTCACCTTTTTCACCTTTTTGCAAAAATTTCGAGATAGAGCATGATGAGTGGGTGGAATTCAACGTCGCGCTTTGTCTTATTACTGTTCTGATAATAAGACAAAGCGCAATGAAAGCGAGGAAATTGAAATAATATATTTCTCTGTGCCACGACAGTCCTATTATTTTTTTTAATTAACAGTGGCAGCAATGCTCCGGGACTACGAAACGGTACACAGAGAATATTTCACTGTGAAATCAGCCTTAGAGGCGTCTACGGGTAAAATGGCGGCGTTGGACGCTTTGCGTGTTTCAACTGTACCGGCGGACCTGCATGAACGTAGATTGGATGATTGTAAACGGTATTATTTCTTAGTTTTTAATATATTTTTTATAAATGTTAGGGCTTACGGGCCTTTGCCCTGTGGACCTGTGTTATCTAGATATTCTTTGTGGCTTCGCTCTCGTGGACATATATTCAAAGTCGGGAAAGTAGTTCTGACCGCAAGAACGCTTTCCTCGATAAACTGGCCTCCCAACACAAAAAGCATTGTTCAATTTGAACAAATCAAGGTCAGTTGTAGCTCAGGGGTTCAAACATGCGACTGTAAACACTAAAGAGGTTGTAGACAGAGTGTCTTAATAATCCATTTAAAGGTTCTCTCCACCTACTCTGTTATTTGTGGGATACAGTGTCAAGCTAACAAACAATTGAGCTAGTAACTCCTCGAGATTAGCGCGCTTAACAAAACGGCCTTATTATCTTTGTGCTATTAGTATATTTTTTTTATTTCTTGTAATGTAAAACATTTATGTTTATGTTCTTCTATAGGTTTTGATATCATTTTTGTATCATCAACTTTCTCTTAAACAAAAGGCCTATTTTTTAAAAGCTTTTTTATACGTTGTTTTTATGAACAACAATGTAATTTGAACAAATTGTCATTTTTATTTCTGGAAAAGTTCTAAATAATATCCAATAAGAATTGAACTCCCGTCAATCGTGCACTAATAGATTGCTTAATAATTGCGATGGTGAATCTATAATATAATATGATTTTATAATTCTCAAAGGCTACTAGAAGAGTTAAAACACCAATATTCAATGGATTCAGAACGTAAAACTGAGCAAATAAAGAAATTAGAAGAAGAATTAAATAAATCAGATGAGAAGTATAAGAAAATGAGGCAAGAACAAGAGACTGTTAAAGAAGAATTAAGGGTCGCTTTAAAAAATGTCAGGTAGATGGCTAAAGTAACTTAATATTGTTGCGTATTGAAAAATATTGTAGAGAATAAATTTATTGTATATCAATTTATATTATTTTGAAAATTTTCTGAAGCTATCGTCGTAATGGTGAAATAAAACTTAAAGTTAAAGGTTTGTTCTGTTTCATTTAAATTTTCTTTTCATCTGCAGTGTTTAATTTTTCCATAGAGTATAACATAAACATTTTTCGCAGATTATACAGAAAAGCAGCGGTAGTATTCCGACATAGAGCTCGTTCAGCCGCCGCGAGGGCGACGCGGGCGAGAAGAAAGAAAACGCAAAATGAACCATTACGCAAAGCTTTGGAAGCTTTGGAGAGGATTAAAGTGGAAATTAAGGTAAGTTGTTTGATTTTTTGACGGATTTTTTGTTTATTTTGGAGCTTCACGCTGTATCCTGAATATAGCAGAGTAGACAGATGGTACCTAACGTTAAGACACTCTGTTTTCCACTCTATGCCAAATTTTATTGGTATTACGTTTTTAATATATTCTTCCAATTTTTCTACGACTGAGCTCTCGTATTGTGTTTGGTAAACGTGGTGAACCATCTTTACATTAGGTTCCCTCTGCCGACCCGAAAATTCCATAAAAATCGTGAAGTATTTTTTATTCTTATATAAAATTCTTCCCATTACCTTAGGCAGTAAAATCCCGAGCTCACACCTCCCTAGAGGAGTTAGAGCGTCGTATAATAGAGCAGGAGCGTCGTGCCGCGCACGCGCACACAGAGTACCGTCGGGAGCTGGAAAGGGCATCACTGGCTTTGGAACATAAAGAAGGAATTATAAGGAGTCTTATTGATAAAGTGGCTGATGTTGAGGAAGTTAGGTAAGAAATTTTCTTATACTTAGAGCGTATTTTTTTATTTTTCGTCAAGAATTTTATGAAAGTCTCAGTCATGCTGAACGATTAATGTGATGAAGAATACTACTAAAATTAAACATTTCATTGCAGACTAAGTCAAACAAATACGCATCGTCTTCAAGGTATATTATCAGACTCGTCGGATAAATCTCCCAAGAATATAGACAAAAGGGAAAGAAGTAATGTGAAGTTAGTTCCAGGACCTGGTGGTTACTACCAGGAGAAAGATAAACGGAAGAAATAAAATATTTATTAAACTTTAATATAAATAATTATGGGTTTAAAAAGGAGCGTAACTTAACGTTGGTTGTGGGATTGAATCTATTTAGTACATTTTGCCTGTAAAAAATAAATACATGCATGATTAAAGATGATATAAATTAGAAATGTGATTTAAAACAAATTGTTATCCTGTGTTAAAATTTGACAGAAAATAAACTGTTAAAAAAATATATAAAAATACGTTGATTCACGCATGTCTTTAATTAAAACATTATTTCAACGAAATTCTTAAATAGAGACGTATAAAGTAAATAGTTGAATAGAAAATAATTTGAAATTTCTTTGTTATTCATCAGAAATGAAATAGTCACGACACAAAATATTTGATGTGCGAGATAAACACGAAAACTGGAATAAAGATAACATTTTGGACATAAAATGTGTGTTACAAAGTCAGTCTTATTGCTTGTTTATTGTTTTCTTGAGAGCATTAAAACTATATAAAAATGCAAGATTTTAAATTACAAATTTTAATAATATTTTATACCACAATGATTCTATTCGTAGTCCGCTATCGACACTCCATTGCATGGCTCCTCGCCTTTTATCTTATGTTATGTATTTTAATTTTTTTTAGTTCCCCACAGGATCCCGCCCAATGCAGTATAGGCAGAGGAAACTTAGTGTTAGGACACTTCCTTCTCATTAAGATACTTTTGTTCCCTACTTTCCGCCAAGTTCTCGAGGCATTTCGTGGTGTGTGGCGGAATTCAACGCCGTGCTTTGCTTCGTACCTGAGCGAGGAAATTAAAACATTAAATACATAATTCCCCTAGTGGCAATCGAACCCACAACCATCATCTTTACAGTTGCACGCTCGTGGCCATGCGCCACTGTTTCCTCAACTTACACACTTATTATAATTATGATGCAATTTTATCACACTAAATGAAAATTTTAATTGTTTCCTCGTAAACTGAATAAGGAGGTGACTATCTTGATTTTATGATATAATTAATATTTTCAATAAATTATGATACTATTCTGTAATATTATTTTATCTTATCTTTTATATGAATATCGTATACGATAATGGTTGGTCTAATACAAAAAAATAAATGTTTTTATAGCAGGCGATTTGTCTTCCTAGTTTTATGTTATGAAAGGGCGATAAAAAAAGGAAAAAAATAACTATTTAGCTTATTCAAAAATGTAACCACTGCCAGAAATATAAATTAATCCTTAATTTTACATATATTAGAAGAAACTATTAATAAGCTATCTTCTACTTAATTAATTGTAATTTAATTATAGGAAATTACGTATTTACTTTTGTTATATTATTATTGATATTATTTTGTAAAAGTTACAATAAAATTACTCATATCAATATATCGTGTTTTATATTTTTCCCCCAAAAATATATAGCGGAGTAAGTAAAGAGAACCTAGTGCTAAAACACTACTTTCCCCACTTTGCTCTGAATTTTCGAGACATTGTGTGCCGATATTGCTGGTTGACCGAACTCAACGCGTTGCTTTTTCTTCTTGTCACAACGAGGAAATAAAAATATTTATCCCCCGAGTTGGAATGGCACCCACAACCATCGCGCTTACAGTCCGGCAATGTGCCGCTGTGCAACGATGCCCTCGGCCGTATATAGTTTATGTATTAAATAAATATAAGTTTATCTCGGTATACTTTATTTATTAAAGTAAACATATTTTTTATCAATGTACAAATTAATATTTAAGAAAATAAATACAACATTTGTGAAGGTTTTTCCTGAATTTTTATATGTCTAGGTTATAAAGCGTGTCTAGGTCATTGGTTACCGTCCATAACTTTTACTAATGATAAAATGAGCTGAAAAAAATAAGAAAAATCTGTTACTAAAAGATCCAAGTGAAGTCCTCCTGGAAAATAAGATAATATCTTAAGATATGCCTATAGTAATGTTAGACATAACGTAACTCAGTAGTAGTTATTCAGTTTTGACACATTTTCAAAAGCTCATTGGCACGCCCACATTTGCAAGAAAAATATTAGGAAAAACAAAGTTATAATTGGGTATTTAAACACCATACATGCGTTTACTATGTTTTCAGGTTAGCGCTTGTTTATCAGTCTAATATAAACAGTAAATACTCACGTAGACCTAATTGTTTAAAAACAATAACTAAAATACTAGAGAAGCAAGAAAGGGAAACGTGATGCTAACCATAAAATTATGTAAAATGACAACATAGGACATATGTAATTTCATTCATTTATTATAAATGGATAACAAAATATATACTAACTTTAATATGTATAGGTACCTACTTGTTAGTGTATTTTATTAACAGCTTCCCGCTGTATCCCGCTGTATGTTTATATAGCGGCGTTGGCAAAGGGCTTATAAAATATATTTATTTCGTTGAAATACAATTTAATATCTACAATCAATTTTTCATGACATTGAAACCATTGTGGTGCAGTGGTTGTGGTCACTTCAAATGGTTGTGCAATAGAATCCAGCTCTGGTAAGACAGGAAAATAATTATTTTCATTGTTTTTAGCTCATTTTTTTTTTATTTTATTCCACGTAAAACAGGGTAAGCCGAAAGAACTTAGAACTAACTCCGTTGGACGCTTCCTGCCAGTATTCAAGAAGTTGTATTATTAACGGAACTTAACACCGCATAAACGATATATTTATTTTACTTATAATTAAGGAGGAGGTAACCAAGCCCTGTAGGCTTACCACTTATTCAGATTTAAATAGATTTTATCGAAATGGTCAATGACCTACCCATATTGTTAATATTGAATTTGGCTTTATCAGTATTAATTTAATTTAAGAAATGATTTTCAAGCTAATCATTAGTATATATACCCACATAGGTCACAGAGGGAATTTGCAGATTTCATCGAAACTGTTGAAGTCGCCCTTGGCCCGTATGTCATTGCACTTAGATAATAGTTTTCAATACATTCGTTTAATCATTATTAATGATTTTTTTAAAGGTCAAAAAAATCGTATTTAAGATAATTTAAGTTTAAAAATTGGATCATGGACGACTCCTTTATACCTAATGTCGAAATAATATTTTATAATATTTTTTTTCGAGAAATCAAGGGACCCATGTGAGTACCTATGTAGAGGTATATGGTTTGAATTTCAACTTAACAGACAGACAGACAGACAGACGGACAACAAAGTGATCTTATAAGACTCTCTTCTTGTTCTTTAAGAATACGTACAGGTAGGTACAGAAACCTAAAAACTACGTAACATGGATCCAATTACAATATACATTTATACAATGATATAAATGCATAATTAATTATAATCAATTTAATCATCTATCTGTAACAATTACAGTGTGTAAATTAACACAAAAATATTCGCTCGAACTCTTATCTTTCACGACAGTGCACTAAATATCCATCATTTTCCACGATGTTTCTATTTAATTTGAATATTTACCTTATTACGTGCAGATAAACACAATTTTCATTTGTAACATTTACGTTTTTACGTCACTTTTGTCTTAGATTCAGTTAGAAATAAGGTTTTATGATGTTAACTGGCGCTTCTTTTCAGTTGTATTACCCTTATACCAGTGTTTTATACGTGCATGACTGATTTAATAATAACTCGTATTTTCTAACAGTTTTAGCGGGAAAATAAAGTTTTTATTTATTTTTTAAATTATACAGAAAAAAAATAAGTGTAACAGATAATTAGAGCACAGTTTAAAAACATGTTATTTTTGTCAATTATAAAATGTAAAAAGTTAATTTGCGTGAAATATGTTATCTTTCATTAATTATTTACTTTCGTCAGTATTTATATAAATAAATATATATTTTGTTAGTACAAGTGTTACTAAGTAATTATATTGTCATGGTAATATCTTACATGGTGGCTTATCATATTTTTTAACATCGATATTTGATACAAAATAATACTATTTCCGAATCCAGCCAGCGAGTTGGTCCTGAAAACAGTGAGTTATGCTTGTTTACAATAATAAAAAAATAAAAAAAATTTACTATAGTAATTATATGTGGATAACATTTGATATTACTCAGATCAAATTATTATTTTATATAACTATTCATGAAAAAAAAAACAATAAAAAAAATAATAAAGCTAAAGGAATAATTAACTTTTATTAATAGCTGTATTCCGAAACTCTTTAACTTTTTTAAAAGGAATATTTTTCATGTATCCCGCACCCCACACAGCTGGGTAGGTAGAGGGAACATAGTGTTAAGACACTCCATTCTCTATTTTCCGCCAAATTTGCTTATAATATGCTTTCCTCGGGTGGAAATCGAATGTAAAAAAGTTTACGTGTTTTTTTTTTAAATACATATATTTTCGTACATTGCAATATTTATAAGATTTTTCTTTCTTTGATATTAAAAATTTTGGAGTGGGTACAAGACTATTCTGAAGTGGGCCTGGCTCACGCGGATGAAAGGTCCTACAAGTGCATAGAACAGTCTCTTCAAGACATTCATCGATGTCAAATGTCTTATGTCTCTACCAATTTTTGCAACTCTGTTTCTCAATTTTTTTAATTCATATTTTATCAGTTTTGTTACAAATTTATTCTGTTTTAAAAAAAATATTTTATATTACCTAAACGTATAATAAAATTGTAATTGATTGCTGTCTCTTTATGGAAGACAGAGGGCATTTATTGTGTTTGATTGATAATTCAAAACAATGATTTTTAATTTTTTTTTCGTTTTTTAATTTTTTTTCTATTTTTTGAAGTCGGTTTATAATTGCATTATTTACTTTATTTGCTGATGTTATTTTTGCTGTAACGTTAGGTTGACTTTCTAGACCTCCCTATCAGTATTAATATTTGCATAATTGTAAAAATTGATAATCGGAAATAATCAGACGAATATAAAATGTAATTTATAAAATTTGTATATTTAATGTGAAAGTAGCCATTAAATATCTAAGACCTGTGATAGTTTTTTGATGTTTTTATAACAATTGGATAATAATATAAATATACTTAATTGCTCTTTTATCTCTTATCAGTTGTCTAGTAGATTATCTGATTAACCGATTATTTTGAATTTTCAATTCTTAATATGTACGTAGTGAAAATTGTAAGTTTCCTCATAATGTACGTCGAAATTGCTTCACGCTTATTTAATTTAAAAAAATCCATGTTTACTTTATGCTAATGGTGGATATATATAATAGTGTATTCCTTTGTTCCTTACGAAGCTCTTTGTATTTTTATTGATAAATTAATTTTATAGATTTTCATTGTTTTTAATTACAAGTATAAAAAGATACAATTTGTTTATTTGTATATGTTATTAAAATATTTTAAATTATTTTCAGATGTACGTAGATGTCATTTTAATAGTTTTGCTCGTAGGGTATTCTGCAGCGCAAGATCCAGGCTGTGACTACGTACAGAACGTAAGTTTCACTTTAAATATATTTGCACTCTCCATATATTCACTTGAGGCCAGTCGGCGTAGGATCATAAGGTACGACTGTAAAAGCAGTAGGTTCTGGATTCGATGTCCATTCGAGTAATTAAATATTTATTTTTTTCATATTGTCGCTCAGGTAAAGCAAGGCGGAGTGTCTTATCACTAAGTTTTACGGAGCACTCTACACTGCTATGTGCATAACATACAGTGTAAATGTAAAAACACAATGTCCATACATATTAAGATTAATATTTTAGATAAAATTTCTTATTTTTATGAATGTTTTGTTTTTACAGGTCCAGTCAGATCGGACATATTACATATACAACCAGAACTACCCAAGCAGTTACACCCCGGGCTCGCAGTGCAGGTGGATAGCCACATGCCCTGTGGGGACCAACTGTAGACTTGACTGCAATGAGGTTAATTTGCCAGAGGTAAAATATCTTTAAGTTTACTATTCTTTTGTTATATACAACATGATTGTGGCTCAGTTTCTATTGGGGTATCACACCCATTTTTGAAAATTTTCTAAATTCTTCAAGCTCGGAATATATCCAGGTCAAATAACTTGACATTCCGTAATCATACTCTGCGACATATATATTTAATTATAAATATAAAGAAAACAAAATTTAGTCGTTAACGTATAAAGATAAACTCAAACTCTAACAATTATACGTATTTCTCTCATTAGACTCCATCATGCTCTGGGGATCGTCTCTTGATATCTCGCACGGGGGACCCTCAGTTAACTTCATCTGAATACTACTGCGGCCGAGGCTCTGTATCTGCAGTGTCTGTGGGGCGGACTATAAGTGTTGGTGAGTAGGTATTTTCTGGCAAAACTATTTTGCATATACAATGGAATATTTTTTTTTTTGAGCTTCACGCGGTATCCCTGCAGGATAGGCTGCAGGATATGCGGAGTTAGGCTAGTCTTAAGATACTTCCCTCCGCCGAATTCTGCAGGACCTCAACACCGTGCGTTGTCTCGTTACTAGAACGAGAAAAATGAAAATATCTAATATTTTATTTTCTGGAATGGGAATCGGAACCGTTTCCATAAACAGTCTTATAATATTCAATTTCAGTGATAATGTTAAACTCATTTCCAATAACCTTAACAGTTTTAGGTGCATTATTTAATATTTACTTTATTTAATTTTTTTTCAGGGTTAATTACATCAAGATACAGTACAGGAGGTAAATTCTTATGTCAACTGTACGCACAAAAGGATGCGTCCGGCAGTTCATGTTCATGCGGATATTCGAGAACAGTGAGTACTTATGAAAAATGTTGTAATTCTAATAGAGCAGACAACAAAGCAATTACAAAAAAAACTATATTTATGTTTTTAAATTTAAAACTAAAATTTAATTATTTATTTGCTCCTAAGAATTAAAGAGTTCCGTTACTTTGTCATGGATTCCATAATCAGAACCTAAGCAAACTCTCATCACACCACCCTTGAAGTCCATCCTTTCCAATAAAAAAAGGCATTAAAATCGGTCGGGCACAAGGGTGTGTCTGTCACGCGACAGTTGTGGATTCGATCCCCTTTCGGGGGAATGAATTGTTATTTATTAATATTTTCAACTCTTCGCGTTAGCATTAAGACAAAAAGCGCCTCTCAATACGCCATGCGTCGAAAAATTCGGCGGAAAGTGGGAATCGGAGTGTCTTAACACTATCCCTTCTCTCTTTTTAACACTATCCGTTCTCTCTGATGTATGCCGGATACACGCTTAATTAAAATATTTTTAGGATCGAATCGTTGGCGGAGAAGAAACAAAGCCGAACGAGTTCCCTATGATGGCCGGCATAGTGTACGTGGACGAGAGCGCTATCAAATGTGGAGCTGTCATCATTTCTAAGTCGTACGTCCTGACTGCCGCCCATTGCGTGAAAGGGAAATCTCTAAACCAAATTGGAGTTATTGTAGGTGAACACGATATTAGCAGTGGAAGTACGTATCTTAAAATTGTTTTAGGATAAACTTAACTCGATCTCAGAAATGACAATTAGCGTTAATTTTAACTCACATTGAGACTATTTATTTTTTATATGTTGTGGAAATGTCTATATTTTAAATACGTTTACATTTGTTTAAACGAATAACGACCCAAATGTAACAATTATTACAATTATTTACTTTATTTTAATAATAATTACTTATGTAAATTTATAACTTTCATTACAGATGATTCGCCTGCAACACAACTTTTTAAAGTGCAATGGTATAAAGCACACCCGGACTTCACAACGTAAGTTTTATAACTAACTAGCGGCCCGCCCGCGGCTTCGCCTGCGTGAACTACGTTATTATTAATTTCTGTCTCCATGAGTTCCTACGTCCTATAAGTGACGTCCATGCAAAATTTGAGTCCTAGCATTTGTATTAACGAAGTTTCATACAAACTTTCAACCCCAAAACAACCCCTTAGAAGTCAAATATTATAAATTCCCGTCTTAGCGAGCACCTACGTCCTATAAATAACTCCTATGCAAAATTAGAGATCTCTAGCACATGTAGTTTCTGAGATTTCGTGATGAGTGACTGACCATTCGATTTTATATATATAGATAATCTTTTTTAGAGTTTCGTACTTTAACTTTTAAGAAGAAAGAAAACGGAACCCTTATAGGATCAATATGTCGTCTGAATGTAGCCTTTTTTTAGATTTAAGCTGTATCCCGCATATAGCATGCATAGCAGAGGTGGGCGTGGTGTTAAGACGCTATATTATAATTAAGACATTTCCGTTCCCAACTTCCTGCCGAATGTGTGAGGCATTATCAGCAACAGAGCGAAGAAATAAAAAATTATAATAAATAATAATTCATTCGTCCATCCTGCCAATGCGTCACCATATTGTGAAGTTAAAAAACAAAATAAAAGGTAAATCTCGAGATAAATCATGTATTACAGTTTCAACAAGTGTATGGCGCAGAAATAGTACGCTAATATAAGGGAAAGAGAAGTGCAGGGGAGCTCTAAGAAATGATTTCTCCTACGAAAAGGTGTAAATATAGTTAGTTGTAAATAATTTGAACAATTTTTTTTCCAGAGTTAATTACGATAACGATATAGCTGTGGTAAAAGTTCTCGGTCAAATTGTGTTCTCATCTCTCGTCGGGCCTGTGTGTCTACCTTTCAAATTTAGGAATAATGATTTAACCGGCGCCGTGGTCACTATTTTAGGTAAACTGATAACTTCAAAAAAGTTTTACATTTTATCGATATTTATTTTTATAGAAATGTAACAATTGCGTAGGTACATTTTTATTGTGTAGTTTTTTTATGTTTCAGTTTTTAAACATGTTTTTTAACTAAAAACTTAAATAACCATAAAAAATATTTATAAAAATAAGATTTTTTGTCTTATATTAGTAGGTACTTTAATTGTAAGTTTTTATTAATATTTAATATTTTAAAGAATTATTTCACATATTAATTACAAAATAAATTTAAATGTAGACTTAAAAAAATATATATTAATCTTGTTTTAAAATTTATTTGCTTCCAGGCTGGGGAACCCTATTTCCCGGTGGAGCAACATCGAACGTCCTGCGAAAGGTCAACGTGAATGTCATCAGTCAAGCGGCCTGTCGTAAAGACATCAGTACTGTGACGCTGCGTCAGATCTGCACTTACGCGAGAGGGAAAGATGCCTGTCAGGTAAAAAATAAAAAAATCAGCTTC
The DNA here is from genome assembly GCA_036379175.1 of Heliconius cydno galanthus. Lineage (NCBI taxonomy): Eukaryota > Metazoa > Arthropoda > Insecta > Lepidoptera > Nymphalidae > Heliconius > Heliconius cydno. The sequence continues at coordinate 733,444 of JAKRZM010001341.1, read as the reverse complement.
ACGCTGTATCCCGCAGATAGCGAGATATGCAGAGGGAACCTCGTGTTAAGTAACACTCCCCACTTTCCGCCGAATGCTGAATTCTGGAGGCATTGCATGTTGAGTGGCGGAACTCAACGCCGCGCTTTGCCTCGACACCAGAGCGACAAAATGGAAACATAAAATTAGGTACGTGTAACACTAGGTGCCCAGGTTCCTTTTGCATATTCTGTTGAGTGTGGGATACAGCGTGAATCTGTATTTTTTTTATCTTACAATTTTGTTTTGACTTTCTTGACTAACTAACCCGCCTCACGGTGCCCAGCAAAAAAATAATATAAAATACAAACACTACAATGGTAAAACGAAGCAAGAGAGTCTACCCACAAAGTGCTCATCGCGCGAAACGTAGGAAAATATACAATAACAGAAAAAGTTAATGTTTTATAAAGGATATATATCCTCATTGCAATTTCTTGTTTCAGGATGACTCTGGAGGTCCTCTTTTGTATACAGATCCGTCAAACGGCTTACTCTACCACGTCGGAATAGTAAGTTACGGCAAGTTCTGCGCGTCGACTACTCCCGGTGTTAACACTCGTATAACCGCTTTACTGGACTGGATTTTAACCAACGCCCCCGATGATTATTGCCAAAAATAAATGTATTATATTATTATAGGTTTGATGTTTTCTTTACAATGTACGTATATGTTAGCGCCATGGCTAGTGCGTAGATAAGGTACAGTCGTGGACTCACTTAGGTGTGAACCTGCACTATTGACGCATATTATTTATATATTGTTTATATTGTTATTTAATTTTTTATCTTATATTAACAGTAAATTTTGTTTGAACAATGCTTTATCATTTAAATATGACAACTTTCAGTCTTTAAGCATAAATTACAACATATCTAGATGAACGAACGAACTTATTAATAAACCTGATACAAGTCCTGAATAACTGAAAAGGCAAGAAAGCTAAAAGGAGAATTGAAATTAAATAAACCAATATATGATTAGTTAGAGATTGCCGTGCTGCCGCGGCATAATACCTGACTGTAAGCGCGACGTTTGTGGGTTCGATTCCTTTTCGAGGGGTAATTGTTTTGTCTTCGCTATGGTCATAAGACAAAATTCGGCGTTTATTTCTGCCACCCGACCGACGCATGAGCACCCAGATTGTGCACCCCAGCATCCTACCGAACGTAACCTAATAAAGGGCAGGACTATGTAAAGGTCTTATCAACTATCAAGGCACTTATTTATTTTTTGTCATTAAATAGAATAAAAGATATTATATGGTATATAGGCTTTCAGAATATAAGTTACTTTTATTTTTGTTAATGTTTAATTAATTAATGAAGTTTGTTTTTAAGTGTGTTAATTATCTCAATAATTTATGGAGGTTGTTGAACTGATACGATATTTAAGCAACTATAAACATTATTTCCACTGTATCTATACTCACATACTTACATGTTGTAATATATTATTCAATTGCATATTTTATTTTTTCACTAGCTTTTACCTACGGCTTCACCCACGCGTTCAAATGAATGTAACTAAGAGTTGTGTTCACTCAACATACAGTGAGTTACATCGAAACCATTTACGTGATCTAATGTAGCTTTATTCAATTCGAACTCATAGTTCTTGAGATTTGCCTTCCACGAAGTAAACTCTTCGGTTTTTTAATATTACTTTCTGAAAAGAATTGAGAAAGACATTTTCTTTTCTTTAAAAGTATCATATACCATTATGTCAGCAATTATTTTGTTGTGAGATATTATAAAAAAATATTATTCTGTGGTAATATTGAATTATATTGAGAACAATGAAATATATTGAAAGAAGCTATTATTATTACAGTTCGTAAAAAAATCTAGACAATACTCATACCCATCGAAGATATATAATTGTATTGTTGTTCTATTTAACGGCCCTATCTGTGGGAGATGAAAGAATAGTCTTGTCTTTCTTCTGTCTTCTTCTGTCGTCAGTCTTTGAATATCGTCAAAAGCCGATTGCACGTGCTGCATGAGTCGATCTGTATCTACGTTATCACTGTACCTGTACATTCTTGCGTACTTGTACACGATCGTCTGAATCAACATAAAGCCAGACAGCTGGTAGGTCCCGATATTCAAAGATAGCAAGACAACGGAGACTCGAGTCCTCACATAGGAACACCCCGGTCCCGGCATGAAGGATAAAATTATGCTTTTTTTTTGAAACCGTTGTATTAAAGATAGGATGCGTCATCTCAAAACAGTGGTGGATGGCATTCAGGTTTTAGTGTACACCACGTTAAGAGTGATAGGGGGCTGTCATGGAGTATTATGCCTCATTGGCCTTGCGGAACTGTGCCGTCCCTAGAACTAGACGGCCCGGACGGCCTGAGTTTTTGGACTCAAGGAGGGATTCTCCCTATCCCCCTTGGGTAAAGTGTCTTTGAGTGCTGCTGTCATATCCTAAGAAGCAGTTGGGGTATTTATATATATAATATTTTTGGTGTCCGCGGTGTGTACATTGTACATATTTAATTACAAGTGCAATTAGCTTATCATATTTTTTATAAGTTGATGTTTGATATTGGAATATTATTATTTCTGAAGGCAGCGAGTTGGACCTGAAAATAGTGAGTTAATATTTTTACTATAATATTTATTTACTTTTCCCATTTCTAATAATTATTCTATTAATTTGTTTTATAAAATATATGTGGATAACATTTGATACAATTGTTTAATAATAGTTAATAAAAGTAATATAAATAATCTATATATATAAAAGNGTAACTTAACACAAGCTCTCTCTGCCTACCTTCGTACCCCTGATACCACGTGAAACTAAAATATAACAATTCAAAATGAGTCCTCAACAATAAAATTTAAATAATCAATCCACAGTTCTCACCCACCGAACCAGGCGATTACCGTGTGGAAGTGCGATGGGCGGGCAGACACGTGCCCGGCTCGCCCTTTCCCGTCATGATATTCGATACTCAAGAAGAATTAAGACGCTACATACAAGCCACCGCGGCTTAAACCCGACCCGACGGTAAACAATCAGTTAAAATAACCACCTGTTAAACATGATATTTCCATAGTAAATGATTTTAAACGAACTGGAAGCCATATTTTTTTTCAAATTGAAGTATTGTATAATATTGTTTCTTATTACTAAATCAAATGACATTATGTTTATTAATTATGTTACCAATGTGGGTGGTTGTTATGCGAGAATAAAAAGATTAATGAAATAATAATCCAACGATGATTTGAACAAATGTCTATTTCTAATAATAAAATGTACTTATCTTACTTATACAATTTTTTGTATAATTAATATTAAAAATAACGAAATATTTAAAATTTAAATCATATTTCAAATGTATTTCCATTATTTTTATACATTGTAAACTTTTTCTAATATGTATTTTCTTAAAATGAATCAAATAAATGAAATATTTCGGCCATGTTCAACATTTTGTTGAATATAAAATATACACTTGAGTATTTTATTTAGATTTAAAACGAATCAAAGATAATTTATTTTAATTACTTTTTTTATTTTATTAATAAACTTTTATTTGGATTATTTAAGTAAGTATATTTTAATTATTTTCTGGATCTGAAATGATGTTTTGTAGATCTTTTTTTCAATCTCTAATATAATGTCCGTCCACTCATAATTAGAGTAATTAAAAATGAAGCACGAATTGTTTATTGTATTTCCATTAAATACATTCCAAAAGCATTGTGAAAGCATAATAAAAAAACATGTTTATTTGTTAATATTTATTAATTATTTAGATGTAGGCGCCATCATTTAACTTGTCACTAATCTCGTTTCTTGTTATATAATAGCCTAGTTATATTGCATTTGAACTACAATTTTGTTAGAAATATTTTTTATCTCTTTTCAAAGTAATTCTGTCTCTTTCGCTCTTTTTTAGCTCCTGCTTTTTTATTATGAAGGTCACAGTTTTTTGTCTATCGCCATCGTAGTTCAAATGCTAATAGCCTTATGTAACTGGGTAAATACTGATAAGTTACTAATTGTTAATAAATTGAAACATTATTATATCTTTGTTTTATTTTTGCTTTTAATACAATGCCTCCATATATTTTTATGTAATATAAAAAAATCAATAAACAAAAAATATGCGTCGTAATTTAATAATGACGATTGATATAATAAGTGATAAAATAAAAATGATAAAAATCTATTTTTTTACTATCGAGCGCATTAAGATAATAAGAACCTCTATAATAATATTCATTGTTTTACTTTATTATGAGTTATTGCCCTTTTGTGCTAGTTATATATGCTAGTATCTAAAAACAAATTCAATCTAAAATGTTTCTTATTATAATATAAGCTCATGGCACAGTGGCAGTCTCTGACTATAAAAGTGCTGATTGTGTGTTCAACTCCCGTTGGGGAATTTATATACCTTTCGCCGAATTCTGGAGGCATAACCTGTTGAGTAGTGGAACACAACGTCGCGCTTTGCCTTGACGACGACACCATCACAAAGAAATGAAATTATTATATATTTCATGTTCCCAAGTAAGCATAGAACCCACAACCCGTCGCGTTTACAGTCACAAATCTGTGTCATCAGGCCTAAAAGTTTTAAATTATTTTTTGAGTATGATATTTTTTCCGACACATGTAAATTAACATAATTAATTATTATATAATATGTAGGTATAATAAGGTCTGATATATATTTATAGAGAATATAGTTCAATGTTAATAATTTTAATAAAGATAGTATTAATTATAAAAACTTTTCTTTCAGTCTATTAGAAAAAGAAATGAATTTAACTAAGTCGGTGAGATATTACTATAGGACTTTATTCTCCATTTTGTAATAGATACACTAGTACATATATCTTCTATTAGTTTAAAGACTAACTTAAAGAATACGTTTTGGCATTATATTAACAACTCAATATGTTTAAAAATCTCTATAAAACCTCCCGCTAAAGGAAGGAATAGAACTAAATATTTTAAGATCTCATAAAGGTAGTTTGGTCGTTTTCTATTTCGGTAAACTGCTAAAAATCGAATAGACCTTAAATAAATTAAATTGCATTCGGTCTATATCTAAAGCTGATGCTTCGTCGATCTGGATAAGATTGGACTCTATTTTCACCAGCTATTTGCGTTCGTAGAGCATCTAAGCTTTGCCACAGCTGTTGCATTTGGCCGAAGATAATAACTTCTAGCCGTTGTATTGAACTGTGTAATTCTCCTGAAACAAGGAAAACGAACAATCTTACTCCTTTCTGGGCCCAGTCAGTAGAGCCATATGTTATAATTAATTTTATTAACCTAAAACTATATAAACGTACTATATTAATTATGTCATAGAGGCCATTCGTAGTGCAGGGGCACAAGCGACCTGCGACTGTATACACGTCAGGATGTGGGCTCGATTCCTACTTGGGGTAATCAATTATTTAATATTTATATTTCCTCGCTATGGTAACAAGAGAAAGCGCGACGTTGAATTTCATCACTTACAAGCTATATCTCAAAAAAATAGCGAAAAATTGGATACGGAGTGTCCCTCACAATATTAGGTTCCCTCTGCTTGCCCTGCTACATGTGGATAAAGCGTGAAGCTAAAAAAATATTTACTTACTAGAGGTGACAACTCCATGGAGCCTTCTGGTGATAGTAGCATTTGCAGTAGCGTTTACTTCCTGAGTTTTGACGGAACACATCGCACGAGCCTCTTCCCGTGGTCCACTTCCGTGGTACGTTGCGTTTCTTACTTCCAAATACGGAGGCTTGTGATGTTCTTGATCTGTACTGACTGTATAGTGGGTTCCTCGCGCTGTAATAATAAAGTTAGAAGATAAATAACTCCTTTCCCATATTCGGCGGAAAGAAAGATGACAAAAGGTACAGACCATAAGTCTGTAGTATAAGGAATGATAAATAATAAATAAAATAACACCTTTAGAATTCGCTGGTAACCTTTTTAAAGAAATACACTGGCTCTTGTCTTTTTGTCTCTACAATTTGAAAACTGAACAGATAAAGACTAAACATATTTTGTATAAGCATGTCTTTTTTGTTTAGAAAATATGGGGAGAATAACCCAAAATTAATCTTAACTTTAACATCGTACAGGAAACAATTATCACATCCAACACTCTCTCTCTCTCGCAATTTCGTTCAATTGTCGCATATTAAAGACCTTAAAAAATCATATATCATTATTACATAAAATGGTCCATGAAATTCGAGTGATTGACACTGATTTGCCATATACAATGTTATTTATTGAAACGACTTCGCAACCATAAAAAAATTAGCACATCCCACCGACTCAATAGACACTCTATAGTTAGTGAAACTGTTACATCTCAGAGGTGACGTAATTAGACACATTATTTAGAGCAATTAATCTTGTAATATAATATTGAAACTTTTAAATTTTATTAAATAATTATTAAAATATTTTTGAAGTTTATTAAAATTACGTAAATAATATAACTGGTGCATAATATTTTTGAGACAGTCGTGGCGCAGGCACAAAGTGTGCTGCAAAATCGACTGGTTCTGGGTTCGATCCCCACTCGAGGAGATGAAATATTTATTTAAATTTATACTTCCATTTCTTCGATCTGGAGTCAAGGCAAAGCGCGGCGTTGAGTCCCGCCTCTCAACATGCATTCAACGGAGTGTTTTATTAATTAGAAAATGACAATATTGAATATTTCAGTACCCCGAGTGGAGGTCAAAACTTATAACTTTTTATTTTAAATAAAATTATTTGTTTTTGATTTGTTTTAAATATCCATATATATACTTATATACTCACTATACTGATTTGCAGGAGCAGTTTTAATTACAATTATTACATACAATGATATGTACAAAAACAGCACAGTTCGCCACATTTTTTACGCACAGATTACTCGTGCAATTAATAAATTATTTATTTTTTAAAGCACACTAAACTGTTTTTAGTAAAAAATGCTGTAAATTTCATGTAGATATCAAGTGTGCTCGCGACCGAATCTAAGTTCAAACTAATACCTGAATAGAAATCGTTCCACAAGTTCATCTTATAGCCTCTTCAGCTTTTTGCTACATTCGTAACCAATGAACCTTGTGTGACATTGGGCTTAACAATAAAATTAATATAAGTAGTGTAGAATACATGTATATAAAATATTTTTTGAGGCCGTCGTGTCGCAGGGGCTCAGCAGTGTGAGTATAACGCAATGGTTGTAGGTTCGATCCCCACTCGAGAGAATGATTTATTATTTATTAAAATTGTCACTTCTTCGCTCTGGCAGCAAGGCCAAGGCAAAAAGCCCAACGTTGAGTTCTCGCACTAAAAATAAAAATTAAGGTGATATAAATTTGTGATAAAAAAATTATTGAAATTCAAATTAAAAATATTCTTTATTCAAATTGACTATTACAAGCACTTTTGAATCGTCGAATGAACATACATATAGACAAAAAGCCACCACCGGTTGGAAGGCAGTTCTGCAGAGAAGAGCCGGCAAGAAACTCAACAGTTGCTCTTTTCAAAGTCAATTTTATACTTAGTTTAATTATTTAACATTAGTTGGCAGCTATCCTGCATTACATTCAATAGACGTTAATTCCATACATGTTTATCCTCTAAATATTCTTGAACAGTGTAATAAGCTTATAGCTTATATTATAGCAATATATATTTAATTTTTTTTAGTTTATTAGTTTCACGCTGTATCCCGCACATGTCAAGGTAGGCAGAGAGAACCTGTGAACCTAGTGTGAAAACACTCCGTCCCCATTAAGACACTTTCGTTCCCCAATTTCCCCCATTTATGGATGCATTGCGTGTTGAGTGGCGGAATTCAACGCTATTATTTATTTCTGATTATAATAATTTTATAATTAAATTAAAATTTCTCTCCATTTGCAAATATTCCTATGTTTACATACGTCTAACGTAAAAGATTCTATATTTACCCTACGCAGGGCACCTATGAAAAACAGACAAGGTGTGTAAAATATAAGCGTCAGACGTCAATTTTGTTTAATCCTCAATATAGTTCTTAGCTATAATTATGTTATGTTTAGCCCTTTGAAGATTATTAACGTTTTGGCTACCACTGTCACACAAAAAGCTCTAAAAAGTACTGAAAAATAGCCAAGACTAAATTTATGTAATTTTCAAAAACACTAGTTTATGNTAGAAAAATCTTTAAATCGCCACTGATTTTTATAAAATATGAAATTGAGACTCTTAAAAATATTTTATTGAACACGTGTTTCAAAGTTTATTAGAATTAACCCCTAAGCAATAAGCAAGCGAAGCTGCGCGCGTCCGCTAGTAGTTAATAAAGGCAGAGGGAACCTAGTGTTAAGACACTCCGTTCCCCACTTTCCACTGAATTCTGGAGGCATTGCGTGTTGAGCGGCCAAACTCAACGCCGCGCTTTACCTACACACCAGAGCGAAGAAATGAAAATAATAAATATTTTTTTTTTTTAAAAACATACTGAATTATTTTCAGATGTACGTAGAGGCCATTGTTATAGTTTTGCTCGCAGCATGTTATTCTGCGGCGCAAGAACCTAGCTGTGATTATGTAAAATATGTGAGTTTATTAATTATATATATAATAAATATATATTTTTTGGAAAAAGACAAGGCATACGAGCGTTTGGGTCACCTAATGGTAAGTGACCTCTACCGCCCACGACTCCATACAACATCAGAGGAGCTACAGGTGCGTTGCCGGCCTTCAAGGTGGAGATAGACGCGCTTTTTGAAGGTACCCATGTCATATCGACCTGGAAACACTGCCGCAGGTAGAAAGTTCCTATAAAACCGCATAGTAGTGGAGTGCCACGTATCCAGGTAGTGTGGATGATATTTTAGCGTGTGATGTACTGTGGGGTTAAAAAATTCTGGGGCAGGTAACAAACAAGCCAAACAGTTCTTCAGGACACTCCCCATAATAAATGCGGCAGAGAACGCACAGCGAGGAGACGTCTCTACGCAAAGCCAAAGTGTCAAACCTTTCACCCATCATTGGTTTCCCAATGATTCGAACGGCTCTACGTTGTATGCGATCAAATGGTTCAAGCTGATACTGGAGTGCACCAGCGCCACCAGCCCAGAGATGAGAACAGTACTCCATATGAGGCCGTACCTGGACCCTATATAGGGCCAATCGGTGTTTTGGCGTAAAGTACAGTCTCGCTCTGTTGATGACCCTCAGTTTCTTGCCTTGATACAAGTTGATGCAACTTGACCTTGATTTCTAAATGATCACGATACTGTCAGTCACTCGAAACATTAAGGCCCAATATGCTGATATTGGGCACGGCTGTAAGAGGGGGTGTTTAGAAAGACGCGATATGTTAAATGGGGTTTTTTTAATGATAAACTTGTGTCTTCAGGAGGTTAAATTGAACCAAGTTCCTTTCACCCCATGAGAAGCATTCTTGAGGGAAGCCTCAACAAAGAACACAAATTCGGCAATGTTCAGCGTTTTCCCGAGATTTCTGATTAATTATATATTATGTATTATTATATAATTGTTATTATTATTATATTAAGTAGCTTAAAATATATATTTACTTAAAAATAAAATAATATTATCTCCCCTTGGTTTATATGGAAAACTAACTTTATTAAGCAGACCAGACCAACAGATTTTCAGCGAGTAGCAAGGTATTTGATATTATAAGAAAACTCTGTTGCCATCTGTTCTATGATATCAACTTAACTAGAAAGTTTAAATTTTACTACAGCGCTTTACAAATAAACACTTTATTACAAACATTTTATTATTTAATTTACATACATATATATTATTTTTACAGGTTGAGGCAGGTGAGAGACGTTATATATACAACAAGGAATATCCACTCAATTTCACATCAGAGACGCACTGCAGGTGGATTGTAACATGTCCTATAGGCTACAACTGTAGGATTGACTGCAATGTTAATATTTCAAAAGTATTTTTTTTTTTTTTACTTTTTTGGCATTATCTGTATTTACGATCATTTTGTCTTGATTTCTACTCAGAGGAATGTTTATTTTTATTTCCGCTGTCTGATTAATTACAGCGCGGCATTGAATGGTTTCTCTAAATAAACATTATAACACTATGTTCTCTTTGCTAGCCGTCATCTAAAATTCATCATCATCATTTTTTTAAATAAAAGTAACGGTAGTGGTATAACATAAAAATATTTTTAGGTATATTTAAGAGTAGGTACTTAATTTATAAACCCTTAAAACATCTGCTTCACTTTTTTTTCTTTTTTTTTTCAGCTTCACGATGAATTCCGCATATAGCAGGGTAGGCAGTACGAACCTGGGAACCTGGTGTTATGACAGACCATTCTCACCAAGACACTTCCGTTTCCAAATTCTAGAGGCATTGCGTGTTGAGTGGCAGACTTCAACACTGCGTTTTGTCTCATTACCAGAGCGAGGAAATATAATATAAAACGCATGCATATATAACGTATCTATTTCTTTACTTTAGACTACATCGAATTCTACGAATCGTTTATTAATATCTCGCATAGGAGATCCCGAGTTCAAGTCATCTGAATATTACTGACTTTCTAACTGCTGTGTCTGTAGAGCGGACGATAAGTGTTGGTGAAATTTATTTTCAACTACTAACTAACTAACTACTATTATTTTACACTGTATATGTCGCCGTAAGATTATAAACTTCGTTATATTAATCAACGAGTCATCTAGTAATCAATTTGAGTTAAATTAGACCTTAGAGTGTGTTTTTACCTGAACGTGAATTTTAAAAAATATTTACTGTTACATGACTAAGATACAAACTACACTCTTTTTATAATGTTATTTTTAAAAAAATCACTGTAGGTCTAAATTTTTTCATTTAACATTTCAAATCGTCGTAATAATTTTCATTATCAAATATTAATTTTATGTAATTGTATTTTTTTAGGTCTAGTTTCGTCAGCATACAGTTCGGGAGGCAGATTTTTATGTCAGCTGGTGGCACAAAAGGCTACGTCGACCAGTTCCCGTGAGAAAAAATTATAAACCCAATATCAGTAATGTCAAAATAGAAGTCCTGAAAACTTATAATTTGCCGTCTGTATTGTATGTTGGTTAGACCTGGACACAATGAACAATAAATATAATAAAAACACTACCAACATTTGCTATTTTATTTTTCTCGAACGTAACTAGCTAAAGATGCAGGAAATAAAAGGATTTAATTTAATTTTTATTTTATAATAGAAAAGGGAAGTAAACCATCGTAAAAAAAGTTATTTTATGTTAACATAACAAATTGCAGCATTGCTGCGTGGTATGAACTCAGAATGCAATTATTTATTACCCTCATGTACTCAACTGTGTGTTGTAACTCGCGAAATGAAATACATCACGTTTGACATACTATTTTGAATTTTTTTTTGTTTGTTATTATTTGCGTGTTATCCTGATGTGTAAGCTATATTACTGAAAAGTTTCATCTAAATCCGTTAAGTACTTTTGCATGAAAGTGGAACGAACATCTAACCTCACAAACTTTCGTATTTACAATATTAGTAGGATTACTTTGTTTACCTGATAGCCTTACTTAGTCTAGAAATTAAGAGGATACTCTATAATGAAGTATTTTATCAGAAGGGCAGAGGCCAGTCGTGGCGCATCGGCACAAAGTGTGGATATAAACGCGACTGGAAGTGGGTTCGATCCTCACTTGAGGAAATGAAATATTTATTTAAATTTATACTTTAAGGTGTCGAGGCAAAGCGCGGTGTTGAGTTCCGCCACTCCAGAATCAGGCGGAAAGTGGGGAAAGCCTCTCCCTTTCACTTATTTAGGTGTAAATAAATGATTGCTTGTTAACCATTAGTTACACGATACTATAAATAATTAATTCCTTTGAATATTTCAATTAGAAGTTGTTCAACTGCAGTGCATTAATAATTTATAATGAATCAACAGTCGAAAGAGCAAAAAGTGAAGTTTATTTCTTCTCTAAATTTGCGGAGTAGGTATTTTTATGAAATATTTGCTTAAGGATATTTTTTATTAGTTTATCAAATTATTTCATATTTTTTTATTAAAAATATTCAAAATTGTAATGCATCTCTTATACAATACGAAAGCACGTGCGTCAATTTTAAGCATTCCTTGTATTTATGCAAACTAGTGCCACTTCCACACGATTCTCTTTGTTTTAGTATATAAAACAAAATGAGATAATGTAGTGAAAAGCATTGTGATATCGTGTGTAGTTATAATCAGTACTGTTTTCTGTCATTTGTAATACACTTTCACTTTTTTGTCATTGAAACTTAGTATGTCTTTAAAATATTAGACAGTGATTATTTAAAACTATCTAGGGTGAGCTTATTTCTGCTAAATTTAAAAGCGATGAAAAATTCTTTTTTGAAATTATTAATTAATATTTTTCTTAACAAATCAAATCCAAAACCTACTGTTTACAAACGTTACTTTTAATACTAATATATATTTTTCAGATGGAAAATATTAAAGTTGTAATTATAGCATTATTATTCAAATACGTGCAGTTGCAGAACCCCGATTGTGATTATTTTACATCCGTAAGTTGGTTCTACTCACTAATTAATATTTCAACTACGTTTCTATCTACCGAGCAGCAAGTACAAGAAAAGGTTAATTAACTATATAAAGTCAGTTCGATTGATTTGAAGATTTGCATAGCAACTAGAAAACACTTTTTAAGTATATTTTGTTGGATTCAATTATGTATTAAAGTATAAGAAGTAACTTTAAAAATAATATAAATAGTAATTAAACTAAGTACCAATTCTAAATGAACCTTTTTTATTATTAACAACATCAAAAAAGATTTAAAATAGAATTATCAATATAGGGAACTGGTATATATTTGCTTTATATGTTAAAATCAGAATAGTAAATAGTAAACAACTAGCCTTAGTTCTTTCTCTAAAAATAATAGTTTTTAGAGAGAGAACTAAGGCATATTATTTCCATTATAGGTGGAACCAGGCAGGTTTTATTACATTTATAGCCCAGGCTATCCTTTTAACTATCGCGGAGGCACCCAATGTCGCTGGATCGCAACATGTCCGCCCGGATACAACTGCAATCTTGACTGTCCCGATGTTGATATACCAGAGGTATCCTCTTTTATTCATATTGTATACCAGTTTTTACCTTCGGCTTCGTCCTCGTGGATAAATAAAAATCAGCCTCATGCTGTATCCCGCACACAGCAGGGTAAACAGAGGGAACCTAGTGTTACGACACTATGTTCTCCACTCTCCGCCGAATTCTGGAAGCATTGTGTAACGCCGCTCTTTGCCTGGATACCAGAGCGAAGTAATGGGAATATAAATTTAAATAAATATTTCATTTCCTCGAGTGGGGATCGAACCCACAACTAGTTGCGTCACACTTTCTGCCCCTGCGCGACGACTGGTCCTGGAATAATTCAGTGAGTTAAATCAAAATTACCGGGAACATAGCAATCTTCAAATAATGGGCACAAAGATAATTTTTCAATTCGAATCAGTTCAACAAAACAAAAGTGTTTTTTATTAATATTAGTACTAAAATTTTACAAATATTATATTCTTTTTGGATATTTTATCATCAAATTTCTGCCTTAATAGGTAACGTTTGGATGGTTATATATTTCTCTCTTAATAATTCCTAATTCTCCATAGAGTCCTTCATGCTCTCAAGACCGTTTACTGATATCCAGAACAGGTGACTCTGTACTGGAATCAGCGGAAACTTATTGTGGACGCGGCTCTATTCATGCTTTGTCAGTGAACCAACAAATAAGTGTAGGTAAGGATATTTATCTTCACGCATATTTATAAAAAGCGGAGCCAAGTTCAATTTATTAATTCTGGTCTTAATGTAAGCGGGCAAAACTGTGTTGCTATATTTTATAAAAGTTAACAAAAATAGGCTTCAAGTACTAATACTTGATTCTATTAATATATAGGCAAAGATATGAAAAAGGAAAATGAATGTGCAACAGGCCAAAGGCATACAATACAATACCAGCTACTTTATTTGAGCTGTTCTCTCTTTTATCTAACCTTAGTTAATTAAATAAACTAGTTTTTTATTATGTTATATATCTTAGGTCTAATAACGTCTGCATCGAGTCCTGGAGGCAGATTTTTGTGCCGTTTAAACGCTAGACGCATTCCACCATCGCGTTGCACTTGCGGAATTCACAATACGGTGAGAAAAATGTTTTCAAATTGTTTTATAGTACCTACCTACCTTTTTTGTCCCTCCCGTATATAGCAGGGTAGAGGGAATTTAGTGTTAAGACACTCTGATCTCTATTTTCCACGAGATATTGCATGTTGAGAGAGCATTGCATCTTTAACAGTCTTCAAGATTTTTCAAGAATTCTATAAAATTTCTATTGGCAAGTGAAATAATAAATATCGAGGAATCTGTAGCGCAGTGGCACAAAGTATGACTAAACGCGACGTGTAAGGGTTCGTTTCGCACTCTTTATATTAGAATCAAATCTTCAGAATCAAACATTAGAATCAAGCAGAATAATAATAATAATAAATTTATTTCAGAAACGTATAGTCGGTGGAAATGAGACAAGAGTCCACGAGTTTCCTATGATGGCTGGACTTTTGGAAGATGGGGAAGACATGGTAGCGTGTGGAGGCGTGGTCATCGATAAGCGATACGTTCTTACTGCTGCACATTGTTTCACATTGGACTTGGAAGAGGTGGTCCTTGGCTTGCACGATCAAAATACTCTAGATAGTAAGTTGAACTGATTATAAAAGTATTATTATCATATAACAATTTTAACCGTATTTAAAAAATATATCAGGATTTTATAGGGATTGGAAAATTCAAATTATTTTATTTTAAGCTTATGCTTGTGCTAACAAATTGCGAAGGCAAACTGATGCTTCTATTTAATGACAACTAATATAAATTGAATTTAATTAGATTCGATTATATTGTTTCAGATAACTCGTCATCACTGCAAAGAATCCGAATTGAGTCCAGAGTCATACATCCGCTTTACAATTCGTTAGTATAAGAGTACATTAATTTTTAATCAAACGATTTGTAGCTCAGTACTCTACGAATAACTCGGTAAGATGTAGGGTCCGTAGAGAGAGAGAGAGCAGAGAAATTTGGCGCTCCGTTCTTTCTGACTACTCCGCTAGGTATGCAGTATGAAAGTCACACAATGGCTCAACGATCCAGCGACAAATGGGGAGCAGAGTGTCTTAACACTAGGCTCCGTTTGCTTACCCTGGTACATGCGAGATATAGCGTAAAGCTGGAAAAAAAAACATATCATACCAGACATTGTATCAATGTGATTCAATATTCTCGAGCATTAATTGTATTATTTTCAGATCTACCTACGATTATGATATAGCAATAGTAAAATTGGAGGAAGATATTATTTTCAATGACTACGTGAGTCCAGTTTGTTTGCCGTTTAAATTTATAAAGAAAGACTTTACGGGAGAGAATGTTACGGTTACAGGTAAGTTTTTTTAATCAACTAATAGACATTTATTGTTTAATAATATAAAAATTATAAAATTGTTCCTCGGCTCCCGCTGCCTACTCCGTCATAATTACTTTGGTAAGAGACGGTGTTGATCACGAAAAGTGGTGCACAGACTGCCTTAATACCAGGTTCCCTCTGCCTTACCAATTATATGTGGGAAGCTAAAAAACAATCAAAATAAATAATTAAATTTCAGGATGGGGTACAACTGTGGTTGGAGGTCCAACCTCTGACGTTCTAATGAAAGTTACGTTAGATGTGATTAGTCAAAGAAAATGTCGGATGACCAAGTCAACGTTGACGCGGCGGCAATTGTGCACGTTTACGCCGGCGAAGGATAGCTGTCAGGTTAGTCATGACTTTTTACAGAACTTAACTCCCTTAACGGCCCTCCAAGACAGTGGTAGCTGTAATATGAATTCAATTCAAAGTGCTCGCCAAAACCGACTGGAATCTATTATCTATGAGGCTAGTTGGGGCGTGGCCAAGGGAGCAACTGTAAATGTACCGAGGTAAAGCGTGGCGTTGATTTCCAACACTTAACAATGGAAACAACAACCATAAACAGAAATAACGCAAATCCTAAGGATTTTGTGGAAAGAACAGAAGTGTCTTATCACTATGTTGCAATATTCCACCTGCCTACCCTGCTATATGCGGGATACAGCGTCAAGCTGAAACCATTTTCTTCCATCTAAAGTATTAAATATTTAAGAGCCTGGAGTAGTTATCACATCCCCCCTTAACTGAGTTAATTTAAAAAATAAACAATGAGTTTAAAACTTATCTACCTACTGATGCTAAAATCTTTTCAGTTCGACTCCGGCGGCCCGCTTCTCTACACTGATCCGAAAACGAACCTATTGTTTAACATTGGAATAATTAGTTTTGGTACTTTCTGCGCGAGCAACGAGCCGGCTATCAATACACGCGTTACCTCACTACTGAAATGGATTTTAGAGAATGCTCCTGCGCATTATTGCAAGAAATAATCATTAAAAAATACATTATTTATATTTTAGAAATCTTTTTTTTTATATTTCCCTCTGTTTAAAAAATAGATACCTGGAATTGAAAAAAGTAATATGTCAAATAAATAATTTATTTACTGTAGAACAGTCATCAGTAAAGTCAAGAATTGCTGAAAACTGAAAAGAGAACTAATTATTATTTGTTATGAATTGAAAAATAAATAATATAATTACTAAAATCGTTTTTTATGGAGGATGAAGTGTTTTAACACTAAGTCCTCCTCACCTGCAAAGAGACAAAAAAATATTCTCAAAATATATGTTTTCATATAGGGTCATAATCAGATAAAAAAGTAAAAAAAAAATTTTAAGTTAAACGGTTTTATATTGCAGATAAATGTACTAAAAAATAAAAAATAATTTCATGGAAATTATGATTACTAAAATAAAATCGTGGGG
>JAKRZM010001341.1:671180-714548 GCA_036379175.1 Heliconius cydno galanthus | reverse complement strand
ACCAATCCTATTAAATATGAAGATATGCGGAATAAACACTTACAAAGAATTAAACTTAATTCCAGTGATAACGACTCAAATTTTCATATATTTTAAAGTGGATTTAATTTTATCATTCACTTTGTGATCTCTAGAAATATAAGTTTAATACGAACTAGCATTATTATATTGTTATTATTGTCACTTTGTTATGTTTTCTTACATTTATAATCTGTTAATTCAACGATTGAATCTTTAAAATTTTAATTTGTGTCTCATTAAATAAAAACAACAATAGTTTTATTCATATAATATCGTTATTTTGTTGTGTAGAATGCCTTATGTCATCAGTTTCGTAACAAACATTATCAGTATTGTTACTTATCAGTTACGTTACGAATTCGAAAATGTCCACTTTTCTGATTATGACCCATATATTTTTAATACAAATAAGTACGTAGTAATAAAACCTTTTGGTATTCTTTAATTAGGGCGAGCTACTCTAACGAGTGCCGCTGAAATGTGAAGCATGCAACATGTAGGTAAAGATGGTGTTAGTTGTTATACATGACTGCCTTTTAATTAGGTAAGTGTTTTTCTTTAACATTTAGGACAAGTCTAACTAAAAAGTATATATAATAATTGTAAGTTTTATTTCTGTATATTTTAATCATGTGTATTGACATTAAGTGGCAGGGAGAACCTGGGAACCTAATGTTAAGACACTTCGTTTTCATTAAGACACTTCCATTTTCCATTTTCCGCTGAAATTTGGTTGTATTACGTGTTGAGTTGCGGAATTCAACGCCACAATAAAGTTTTGTTAAGTTTTATTACTACCATTAACAATCGTTATAGTGGTGCAGTGGAGCAGCGTCGTCAACCAACGCGATGGCGAATGGATGATTTCGATCCTTATTGAGGAAATAAATAACTTCCTCACTCTGGTATCGTTGCCTTACCCCGTCTCATCCATGCAGCCAAAACAGTGTTAATCTGGTCACCTGCAGCAATAAACATATCCTCATACATTTCGTGTTTTCCGTCCCAAACATTGGACTAACAGTTCAATTATTATAATACTAAAGAAATACATTTAATTCAAATTTGTCATTTAGATTAAATTATTCACTTTACTCTTTGATCGCAAATAGCCATAATATATGCAATGTTATCGAGCTCGAGCATCTACTTCAAACAAGTGGCTCTAGCTTTTATCATTTTTATATTAAAATGCTAAAAGCTTCAATATTTTAAAGCAACAATCTTTCTGGTTATAAAATAGGTTAGGTTAGTAATATTTAAATATTCTCTTAAAAATGCGTATTTGTCTAAAATAAACAATATTAATGGTACCAAAAGTGATATTGAAGAAAAAGGATTGTATGAGATGAAGAGATAATATGATTATTGAAACTCGTTGAATATTTAAGCAGAGTTGGACAAATTCCATTCAATTAATTGGTTAGATGAAGTACCCTTTAAATGTTTTTTGCTGGTATCCTGGTATCTGAAACTTGGGAACCTGGTGTTGGAATACTTCATACCCATTAAGAAACTTCCGTTCACCATTTTCCGCCGAATTCTGGAGGAAATGAAGAAAATGAAAATATTAAATATTTTATTTTCTCGATTGTTTAACGAACCCACAACATTAACGATGACTGGCCTCAACTCTTCGCTTTACATTTCACACTCATATTATAAATCTGTAGATATAGTTCTACTTTTAGACCTCAGACACGTAGGAAGGAAGGCAAGGAAAGGAAGCCGCGGGTGAAAACTAGTACGAAATAATCTACAGTTTTCTATTAATTCTTTTGCACTTTTGGCACGATATCCTGAATTTGGAATAACTTTGCGCATGTCAAAGCATCAGCCAAAGCTGCAATTTATCCTTGGCTGTTGTACCATTACTTAACTAACTAGGTTACTTACTATTTTTGTGATATGAAACTAAAAACATTGAAAAAACTATGAAATTATACAAATTACGACAATTTCTCTTGTATTCATTATTAAAAATTTGACCCAAACAAACAAACAAACGGGGTGAGCTAAATAAAACCGTTTAAAAACCATGAGATTCTTACAACACGTTTTGATATCTGTTAGTATGTAATAAATATGACGAAGTAATCTGTATTAGTATTATACACTTGGAGAGTTTGTTTGGTGGAACCAGCTAAGCTTAGGAACTATTCGTTCAAGCTACGAAATACTGGCGAAGCCGCAGATAAGAACTACTAAGAGAATATAACTTGAACAGGGGTAAATGTCCATAATGAGACAGTGTGTCAAGACAAATTATAATTAACTATAATTGTTGTACCAAGACATCATTAAAAACATTACAATTTTATTAGCGCACCTGAAAAAGTATATCTCAAACCAATTTTAAAAAGTGACGTAAAAAAATAAATCTTCAACCCCCTAACAGATGGCGTTGGCAGCCGTCGCGCTTTACGGTACTATTGATTTATTTTATTCAATTCGTTGGTACATTGGGCCAACGTCATGCTGTAGGGGATAATATAAGCTCACAAAAGCAAATGTTTGATCCAACTTTGGTAATAGTTTAGTAGCTCTTCATTTCGTTTCGCAAACCTGTCCATCCTCCGTTCTGTCGCAGTTTATTAAGCAAATATTTATTATATAGATTATTTCTTTGGTGAAAAATGTTCATATTTACTTGAAAATTAATAATAATGATGATTGCTTACAGTGGTTTTTAGTACAGTTTCTAGTAAAAATATGGCAGTGTTAATTTTTAGAGTGTGCAGGTAGCTCAATAGGGATAATGCCCAAACGTATTCCCTTTCATGTAGTTTATGCAACAAGTAAGTAATTTTTACTAATTATTAATAAATATAACTAGGTCAAGAAAATTAAATGGTAAAATAGGAGAAAATAGATAATTTCTCTATTATAAAAAATATATAAATTTTACTTTATAGGTACGTAGGTATTCCTATTTATTGTATATCAAATACGACGAAAATATTATAAGGTACTATTAAGTACTGTAAAGTAATTAAAATTATTATAAATAATAGAAATAAAGCTATAAAACAACTAAGATAATACTAAGATGATAAGACAAAAAAAATTACAGAATATTTTTTAGGATATCTGATCACTAATTCCGATTAAGACAATTGATTTCAAACTATCGTATTTTCATTAACATTTTAAAAACTGTAAAATATTTAAAAATATAGTTTTCAGGCTTGTAATTAGTATAATTATTTTTATGCATTTCGAAATTTCTTTCATGTATGGAACTGGGAAAATTTAAGAATGCTTGACATCTTTATCCATTCATATTTTTAATTATTTTAACGATGATGTTCACATTAGCGTAGTCTTATGCGTGGCATTTGAAACTACCAAGTTCAATTCTTGCTTGTAGGAGCACAGGCATATGACTGCAAATTAGATAGGCTGTGAGTTCGATTCCCACTCGAAGGAATGAAATAAAATAATATGTTCAATTCCTCGCTCTGGTTCTCTCTCACCCAAGGACTCTAGAATTCAGCGGAAAGTGTGGAGCGGAGGAAGTGTCTTAATAGGAACTGAGTATCTTAACACTAGGTTCCCAGATAATCTCTCCCTACCATGCAATGAGCGGGCTACAGCATGGATATGGACGAGTGGCGCTGCGACTACGAGTGCATTTATTCTACGTTGATAAATGTCCTTAATAATAGATTTTTCATATATATCTTTCATATAAACAGCGATCAATTACAATTTTATTGTGTATAAATTTCTAATAGAGCACTTCGTCAAAGCCATATTTACAAAAGGTTAAAGGACGATGTCGATATAACTTTTAATAATTAAAAGAGAACTGATCGATACTTGTGTAACTTCATAATGTGTATCGTTACGATAGACATTATGAAGGGTTACATTATAAATGTAAGGGCACCGTGGCACAGCGGCATACCGCCTGACTGTGACAATTATAGGTTCTATTCCCACTCGAGGGAATGAATCATTTCCTCGCTCTAACTAAGGAGACAAGATGCGACTTTGTGCGGCTTAATTACGGAACGGAGTGTTTTAACACTTCTGCCTATGCGGTATACAGCGTGAAGCGAAAAAACTATTATTAGTGTATATGTAGCAAAATATTTAAAGTACAGATTGAAATAGTAAAATACGAACAGCGACGCTATGAAAGAGTACTGATTATTTATTCATAGCTTCGTCTCGCCATCTTTGTGCAGTGGAATACATTTACTTAAATATTTTTTTAAGCTTCTAATATCGCTCATATTACATTTTTTATGAATAGAATAAATAACAACCTTACCGTGATTTAATCCATTCTCAATTGTCCGCTTTCTTATAATAACATATTGTAATGAGTTTATAGACTGTGTTCACACCTCGTTTGAAAGGGAAAGGGGAAAGGCAGACAAAGAGCAGCGTTGTGCTCCGTCCCTCAACAGCAGTCATGATTTATGACTACGTTGCCAATATTTTATCAAGAGAGCGAACAATTCTAGTTCTTCGTTCTTTTATTTTCAAGGATTACCAAGGATATTTATTTTCTTCTTTAATCTTTCTAATGTCGTCAGATATGCAGAAAGAATCTACTATTAGTACATTCAGTCCCTCGGTAATATAGTTACTTCCTAGAGAAGAAACCATGTATTTACATTTATTATATGAATATCGATTGATTGTTGCCCCATTTTTTAAAATCGTCGACCTTACCTCTACATAGTCGAGTGTATTATTAAGTTTCTATAAAATATATAGATCTAGGCTTCAGTTAAAACCATTTAGACCCATAGTTCCTAACATTGTCTTTCAACTATACAAACTTTTAAGTTATATACTTAATATTACTTTGTACCAATAAATACCTAAAAATATAAGCAAACAAGCAGAACCAACAACACACATGTAGTTCCTTTGGTGTTACACGCTCGATTGCCTCAATATACGATATGGAAAAAAATATATATAAATACACACTTTCAGGTGAAGACAGTTCCTATCCAGCATGCGAGTTGAACGCGCAAGGTCCAGAAGCCCGAGGCTGGAGGAGTTCTGGATCTCCACCTCACGAGCTCCTCCTCCGGCTCACCGCTGTCACGAATATACACAAGTTGCAATTACTGGCCCATCATCAGCATATACGTAATTATGTTTTTCCCTTCGTGGGGTCCTCTTATTTTTTACATAAGCTTCCTTTAGTATCATAAATAGTGTGTTCTCGAAAGTCAACGGAGGTCCCACGCTGGCTGGCTGGCTGGTCGAAACTACCACCAATACAGTCAAACGCCGGACTATTATGCGTATAAAAAAATAAATAGAAATAAATAAATATATTTCTATTTGTATTTGTTAGCGGAATGCGTGGAGGTGCTAGTCTCCGGCGGCCTCGTCTCCGAGGGGGCGGCCACCCCCTGCGGCGCCACGTACACGAGCGTGGGCCGCGTCGCCCTCATCAAGCCCGTCCCTCAAGCTCGTACTAGAGAACTTAGGTATATTATACATTAAATTCTTACATTTAAAAAAAAGAAATAAGTGTTTATTTGTTTTCATATATGCCAATATTTGTCCGCTTGTCCTTGTTGTTGCACCCTTAGGGGAAGAATTCTAGAAACATGTTTTCAATTAAATACTTTTAAAAATCTAAATTTTAAAGTTTATAAAAATCGGTGCTGATTTCAATTTTTTTCCATACAAACTTTCGACCTATTTCACCCCTTTAGGGTTAAAATTTTTGAAAATCGCTTCTTAGTGGATGTCCAAATTTCACGTTTCTACGCACAGCGGCTGTGCGTGCGTCTTACCTCAGTTAGTGAGGACAAGTCCTTTTATATATATAGATTTGTATAAGATCTAAATTAAAATAATATAATTTTTCAGATCTGCCGCTCTCCCAGAACCAACAGTAGCTAGATTCGTGAAGCTCCGTCTGTCAGGGCCTCATCCACCAGCCAGAGAGGATGAACAGGTACTATTACTTCTTTGATTTCTTACTAGCGAGCATATAATATATCATTAATTATTATTTATCTAAATAGTTTTTGGGTACCAGCATTACAAAAAAATTATCTATAGTATTGACAGCAATCAAAAGTGACTAAGAATTTTGACGAGTCTCAATAAGACTATACCTATGGTTTAATTGTTTAGAGTGTTTGGACAAATTTCAAGAGAAAAAAAATCAAATTCAAAATACGCGGCGTTGAGTTCCGCCACTCAACACGCAACCCTCCAGAATTCAGCGGAAAGTGGGGAACGGAGTGTCTTAACACTAGGTTGCCTCTGCCTACCCGGCTGTGTGGGAAACAGCGTGAATCTGATTTATTGATTTATTTATTTTAATTTCAAAATAGTGTACAGAAACCGCGATTTTTATTTTTATCAAAAGATCATAATTTTGATTGATAAGCGATGAGTTCTCAAGTTTTTTATTTAAATCCTTTCCTTGTTCTAATAAGACCAAATATCCAAGGTGTGCCATATAATATTTTAGTTAAAAATGGAAAGCTGTCAGCTATCATTAGCTTACAGCTAAATAAATATTAATTCATTTTGTATTTTAGGTAGCTCTAATGGCAGTGAACGTCCTCGGCGATGAAATAGAAGATGTGAATAAGGCTACGAACACCAAGAAGGCTGAGATACGATTTTCTCCATACGACGATCTTGCTTTTGTTATGTACGTTGATAACGAGATCGCTGATCTAGTACGCACTTTGGATCAGAAGAAGAAAGCTGCAGTTGCTGGTATCATTTTTAAAATATTTATTTTATTTTGGATATTTAGTAATTAGATGTTGAACTTTTACAAAACAAAAGGAAATTTATTTTTATTATTGAGTTTTTTTTTCTTACTTGAAGACCTTTTGGAATGTTTTAAAATTGCTTATTTCTTCCATGCACATAATATGTAAATACTGTATGAAAAACCAAAAATTACAGATGAACGTTTCGAATACGCCCGGAGATTAAAGTCCGCGGGGTCAGCTTTAGCGTCCGCCGGTATTCGCATAGGAAGATGGAGACTGAGGAAACGACAGGCAGCGGCCAGAGACGACTTCGAGTTAGCCAGGCGAATGAGGGACAGGATCACTGATGCCATCATCGGGGTAAAAGAAGACCCCGAACTTATAAGACTGTTTGAAGGTGATGGGGTAAGGGGATTTTGCATTTATGTCAGTTAAATATATCAGAAAATAGATATTCTATGGTTCAAGAAATTTTGTGAAATTAAACATTGTGGAAATTTAATAAATTTGGCTCAATAAATAAAACAATCTCAATATGACGCTTACATTCAGATCGTAATTATCTTATTTTATTTGTCAAAAAATAAAATTAGCCATACGAGGATTGAATCGCTCATATGGTGCAGCAATGAGATTAGAAAAAAAACGAATACTTGAACATTAGAAATATATTATATCTTAACAATTTTTCAATATATTAATAAAATTCTACTTGTTACAGCCGGATCGTCGCAACGACTCATCAATGCCACAAGCCTACGACTTCTCTCACCACCTCTCCCCATCAGTAACTGCTGGCTGCCACACCCACAGCATGGACACGTCGTCTCCCGTACCTCCGGCCGCGCTTAGTGATATACGTGGGATTGAAGACTTCAGTCTTGATTATATTGATCATATTACTAGTGTAAGTTTTGTAAATAAAAACATAGAAAAATTATATATGGAAACTAGGCCCTGGCACAGTGGGACGACATAGATTGACTACGAATGATTGTAGGTTCGATCTTATTTGAATTTAGATTATATTTAAATTATTCTCATTTCCCAGCTGGTAGATAATTTAAGAGAACTTGTTTTTAATTGTAAATAAAAAGAAGTAATCTTTTTTGTATATAGATAATTAAAAATCAAATTAAAGGTCAAATTAAAAGGTTCAAAACTACTGAAGTGCTATTTAATTTTCCAGTCACCCGTCCAAGCTTTTGAAGATGATACAGAAGTACAACCAGAACCCGCCCAACCGACCGAATCCATCCAAGAAGATAAGCCAGAAGCACCAAAGAAGGAAGAAGAAGAAATGAAAAGAGAAACAGACAGTCCTCGAAGAAGCATTACGCCCACAGCTGCTAATGGTCTACATAATGGTGACAAAAAATATATCTATTTCACACAAAATTTAGGATAAAAGATCTATAAAAATCCAATATATCTGCAACGAACGATGCAAAATAAATAATGTAAATATTCTTTGATCTTATCTTTATACATATTTGCATATTTTTTTCTTTTGCATAATTTTTACTCAAAATTTAAAATTCCATCTGTAGCTAAAGGATAGGCACTTAGAATTGTCAAAGAATAAATACCCCTAGAGCCTACTCTGTTATTTATAAGCAAAAAGAAACAAATAATAATTCAAATATAGGATAAATTTACTATCCATATATTTTTTTTCAAAGTTGGGCATCCATTCCATATTTACACTACTACGATTAAAATTACGTTTTACGTTTCAGGTAGTTTAATAAGACGTAGAAATAAAAGCGCAGGACCAAGATCTACATTCGAAGCTTATGAAGAAAGACTGCTGCCAGCTCTAAGACAGTATGTTCTTGAATAAACCATCCAAAGTTATACCTCCAAGGTCAAAAAGCTTCTAAGCGTTGTGTGTGAAACATATTCGATTAATGTTTTTTCTTTATTAATATTTTTCCTTTTTGAATCAGTACTTTCTAATAAACATCTCGAAAATTGAGTAGTCTCTTTACCTATCTTGCTATAAGGAAAGAAGTTGAGCTGCAAAAAAAGGGAGATAAATAAATTAAATTTTCTATCTATTCCAGTTCACACACGAACGAGTACTTGCGAGAGGCACGTGAGGAGGAGGGCAGTGCGGGAAGTGCGACGCACATCCGCCCTCACAAGCTGAATGAACGCGAGAGGAAACAGGCCGCACTGCCTATATTGATATTTGGGTATCCCCTAGTGAGTGTAAATAATGACGGAATAATGTTTGGAAGTGAATAGCAACAGCTTGCCATAGCTTCTTGGGTTATTTTATTAGATAAATACAATGTATAAAGATTCAATTTTATATCTATTTCAGGTTGAAAAATTCTTCTCCAAAAATTATTTAGACAAGGAAGAAGGTCTAGCCCGACTTCGCGCTGAACTAACTTCTCCATCCAACGGCAGTACTAAGACTTCTCCAAACAAAACAGCGAGAGCGGCCGCCACTTTGCTTCAAAGGGCTCTAAGAGACAAGGTGTTTTCCGTGTATAGTCAAGCCAATGAAGTTGTGAGGGTCCTATTTAAGGAGTTTGTTCCAGACCGGTGAGTGTATTTAAAATCAGTATATTTTAAGGCCAAAAAAGGTAGGTCTAGAGTTAATTTGTAAGCGGCATAATCAGAAACGAGAAATGTAACGGCAAATATTCTTTATAACACCTTTAGAGACTTTAGAATTATCGTTTCATTTATATTGTTAATCATTATTTTATTTCTAAAATTTATGTACATACAATATCGAAAACGACATTGGCTTTAGGGTCGATGGTGAGTGAGGTGAGTGTCAAATAACTTAAGTATACCCTTTATGTGTTTATATCTTTATTTGACTATTGTGTATTAATATTAATTAATCATTTCAGGGTATGTGCAGCGGAGGTAGGTCGATGCTTAGAAAAGCTTCTTCCAGAACTGCTTCGAGCGTGTGGCGACCCCGCTCCGCGAGTGCACTCGACTGCTCAGCACACTGTTCTCACTGTGGCTGATTGTCCTTTAGTTAGGTAAGTTGTCAGTTCTGCGTATACCGTTGGAGATTACTAAATTTCAGTTTCTTTATGTGTTTTTTTGTTTTCTATAGTAGGGCATCTTGAGTCCGTGTGTTAAGTGGCGAAGGTCAACGCCGCGTTTTGCCTTGCCAAAACGAAGAATTTTTTTAATTCCCCCGAGTACCAATTATTTTTATATCCTTGGGCTGGTAAGACAAAATTCAGCGTTGAGTTCCCTCCTGGACGTCTTAATACTATTTAGTTACCTATCCTGCTATCTGGAAAAACGGGCAGCTATAAATATTTTTTATCAAACCTCAATTACATTTTTTCCTTCAGATCGCTCCACATGATCCCACAGCAGTTGGTCCGCCCGGTAGCCGCGTCCATGCACCCTCGGCTCGCGCTTTCACGCCTGCAGATGCTGGAACAGCTTATATTGAGTCACGGCATATCTACTGATAAAAACAGGTAAAACATACAAAATTGGAGTCGTAGCGCAGTGGCGCTGTTGTCGGTTTGATACCCACTTGAGAAAATTAATTATTTAATATTTTCATTGCAGGCAATGAAATACAGGCCAAAATGTATATAATGATTAAGAAATATTTAAATTTCCGCCTTTGTGTTACATTAAATAAAGAACGGCTTTAGATACGAACGCATAAAATACTGCCTGCCCCGTTTGATATGAGAAATGTTTAAAAATCAAAGATAAAACTATTCAACAGTAAATAAAAGTTGTAATTTTATAAAGGTGAAATGGGCTTTGGAAGTTTTTTTTATGTAAATTTTATAAGTTCAGATCTTTATCATTTAAAAAAACAATAAGCTTTACAAAACAAAATTAAAATAACACTCGCTTTTGATGTCTAGGGGACACCCGGATTTGAACCGGGGGCCTATCGATCTGCAGTCGATTGCTCTGCCACTGAGCTATATCCCCTATAAGCGAAGTGATGAAAATAAAGATTAATTCTAACTTACCAAGTTTAATACATTCATTAGTTTATGGATTTATCAGACTTTGAAAAATATAATACCTATATATCTATTAAAAGCTTTACGCCGAACTTTTGAGACATTGCGTGTTGAGTAAAGAGAGAGAAAAAATCACTCCCCGAGTGGGAATCAAACCCACAACTATAGCGTCACAGTCGCACAGTGTGCCGCGATGGCCTCGATAAGTATTTAGTTGTTATAGTTTATTAAATCACTTATTCAATATTGTCACCGGCTTATCATACCTTAGGCTATCAACTAAAATATTTGTTGTTTTACATATATGATTAGATTTGGAATTCCGTTTTTTATTATTAATACATACATAACTTTGTATTGACATAAAAAAATATTTTTAGCTTCACTCAATTAATGGTACGCTTGCCAAAAAAATTTAAGACATTCTGTTCTTCACTTTGCGCCCATTGTTTTTAAGATATAGCTCATTGAGTATTAAAAAAAATATGTTTTGCTTCACACTGTATCCTCTCTAAAGTAGAGTAGGCAGAAGAAACGTAGTGTTAAGATACTTCATTCTCCACTCGGAAGTGAACGCCGGGTATTTTCTAACTAAACGATAAAAAATATATAATTAAATTAATTATTTCCTTCAACAGCGGTCTTACAGTCCGCCGGTTAGCCGAATGCGGGGCCGCGGGCGCGCAACACGCCGCGGGCTCAGTACGCGCGGCCGCTGAAAGAATATTACTTGCAGCTTACGCGAGATCTCCCAGAGTGGTCAGAGCTCAGCTACCACCAGACGACGCTGTCACACGGAGGAATTTGATATATCGACATCTGTTCCAGCAGTTTGATAGGATTGATATGCAGGTTTGTATTTTTTTTGGAAAGGAGAATAAAAAAACAATAAAAGTGTTTTTGATTTTTTTTTAAATTGTCTTTCAATCACAAGTCTCGATAATAACCAAATCCATATAATTGCGGGGGTACATATAATCGAACCTTCATTGTATACAAGAAAAAAAAAAGAAATGGAGAAAGAAGTGACGTGTACAAGATTATTTTGCAAATTTTGTAAATAATCTTGTAACACTTCTATCCTAAATAGGTAAATGTAAAATTAAGTGTTAACGATGACGCATATATATTTTCATTATATTTATATTTAATTTTTATAATATATATAATTTTATTAAAAATTAAATATAAATATAATGAAAATATATTAAGCAGTCAGCTAAAGTAGTTTTATTTGGAGATTCATTATTTCCGAGATTAATGAGAACCAGGTGAAATATACCTATTCTAATATTGTAAGTAGGTATGCCTGTATACCCACCCACATTCAGATTTTGAAATAGCAAAATAAACTGTAATTATTAATTTAATCATGTATTCACCAACAGAAAATGTTAAATCAAGCACCAACAGAAGAACAAATTCTGAACGGAGATCAATCGGCTGATACTCTTGAAGCGAGCACCACCCAGTCCACTCGCAGCGGTACCACTGTGAGTGGTATCACCACATCTTTTGGCATGACATCATCATTAGACGCTACTTCATCATATAGCCTTAAGTCAAGTGCAAGTGGAGCAACCCTAGCACCATCAAGTTTAAGTGGCAGTTTTACAACTTCTAGAACTAAGAGTAGCTTGAAAAAATCTCCCACGAAGAAATATACTCCTAGTGTCAAAGGAAAAGATACAAATACCTACCTAGGATATAACAAGCTGAGGTTAGACAGCGCAATTAGCCCGAAGCACTCGCCCAGAGCGTCTGTTTCTGGAAACGAAAAGGTAATAGGTTTATGATAATAAGACTATAAAATATAATTGCTTATTAGGTAATTCTGGTTATATTTACATACTGGTAAAAAAAATTCTACAGGTCTAATCTTTAAATACAATTGGACTTATATGTAACCTAATATTATTTGTATAACTATATATTATAAAATATTTTTCAGGTACACTTCCAAGAAAACCAAACAAAAGAAGAAGAAATCGTTTATAGAAGAACAAGTCGAAATACAGAGAACCGGCATTCCATGATCCACTACGACCACGATGCAAACAAACCCCTACTTAAAGAACGTCCTGCTACAGTCTACGAGCCTTTACACTTAGAGTATAGAGACTCACCTACAATCGGATCTCCAAAAACATCCAAGAACGATATGAGGAGCATTGATTCATTGCCGATGGATTCACCGCTTATGTCTAGGAACGATTTAAGATGTGATTCGGACAGTCGAAGTCTTGATTCACCAAAATTAAAGGCTGATTACTTTAGGGATGTTGGGTTAGAGTCACCAAAATTAGTAGCTGGGGTAAGGAATTTGCATTTGGATGAGAGCAGCCAGATGGATGAAAGCGGTTACTACAGCCCAGGTAATTTGTTTATTAATAATTGAAAAATATAGAAAACATAAGAATTATAATAGATTAAATTGGGTAGTTTAATATTACATTTTTATTGACAAATTGTAAAATAAAATATGTTGCAGAATTTTGAAGCTATATATTTTTAGTTTTGTATTTTTAGCTTTTAATTACTATAGTTATTATCATGAATACTTCAATCAAATATATTTTTTTCGCTCTAGGAAGAAGACAACAACTTTCCAATAACGAGCACAATTTCGATGGTTATGAAGCAGTCGGCGCCGACGCCAGCAGCGAGACCACGCCCGAGCCAGTATGCAAGTAAGATATTACATTTAGTTCATTACGTTAAGTCAGAATTATAATGTTTCGAATTGTTATGAACATTGCGTGTTAGTTGGCGAAACTCAACGCCATTTTATCAGGCTCAGAAAATTAAAATAAAATAATCACGAGGTTTGAACACACAAACGTCATGTGTCGACGTCACATTGTAGTGACACTACAGAAGCAGTTCTTTGGGTAAAGTAGGCAGGCCAAGAGAACTATATACAGAACTATATAAGAGAACACTAAGCTTTGTCTTGCAGTAAGGTCGACAAGTGCTGAAGCTTTCTATAGATGGCTGCGTAGATTTGATCTTAGGATTGTTGCTTATTTTTTATTGTCTACTACTACTAGTCGACTAGTCTAGTCTAGTCTAGTCTACGACTAGTCTACTTTAGCTACTTTCATAGTATTTTATCTTATGGAATGCTGCTATGGGGCAGTGCTTCAGATATCAATTCAATACTTATTCTCCAAAAAAGAGCCGTGAGATATATTTATAATCTAAGAGCTCGAGATTCTCTGCGAGATGTTTTCAAAAATGCAGGTATTATTACAGTTCCTTCCCAATTTATATACTATAATATTCTCTTTGTCCGACAAAATATACATTGTCATAGAAAAAATAGCGACAGTCATACGATAGAAACGAGAAATAAAGATAAGATTGTTACTCCTAGTTTTCGCCTCCAAAAAGTTAATAAATCTTTTATGGGGCTGAGTATACGTGTATATAATAAAATTCCGCAGTGTATTCTTAGTTTGCCACTACCAAAATTTAAAATATCTGTAAAAAATATTCTAACAAGTAAAGCTTATTACACTGTTCAAGAATATTTAGAGGATAAACATGTATGGAATTAATGTCTATTGAATGTCAGGCAGGACAGCTGCCAGCTAATGTAATAATAAAATATACCGTTGACTTTGAAAAGAGCAACTGTTGAGTTTCTTGCCGGCTCTTCTCAGCAGAACTGCCTTCCGAACCGGTGGTAGCTTTTTGTTGACATGTACATTCGACGATTCAAAAGTGCTTTTATAGTTTATTTGAATAAAGAATATTTTGAATTTGAATTTGAATTTGAATTGTATTTTTCCAGAGTTAACTTTGGAGCGACCATGTCTTGTCGACAGTGCTATACTTACCCTATACTAGACCAACAATAGCTAGCACAATGCTTACTAGGTATATACTATACTTTCCAGCACATCCTGTACGTGGTGTGGAAGGCGGGTGCGCACAGCGGCTCTGGAGGCGCACTACTGGAGGCGCTGCGTGCTGCTCGCGCGGTGCCCGCACTGCCATCTCGCACTGGAGGCGCGCGCGCTGCATGCTCACCTACTTGGTAACTTATTGTAAATATTGGGAAAACCTAGTGTTAAGACACTCTGTTCCCACGTACTCACCAATTTGAAGATGTTGCGTGTTGAGGTGAACGCCGCGCTGTGTTTTGTTACCAAAGCAAGGATATAGAAGAAATTCATTCCACCGAGTGATCGAGTCCACAACAGTTTCGTCGCTTTAATAAGTATAAAATTATACTTTCAGTTCCACCTTATAAAATGTCATAATAAAACATGTTTATAATTCTTTTTTTAGCTTCACGCTATATCTCGCACATGGCAGGGCAAGTAGAATAATTAAGTAAAAAGATAAGATTAACAAATATCAAAAAATATTTTTAGTTAAGTAAGTAATATAAAAATGGTAATAGATTTATAATACTAATAATTAATTGCAGAGGAGTGTTCTCTCAGCGAAGGTTTATGGAAGGCATGTCAAAAATGTGGCGCTGCTCTGCGCTCTGATGAATGCGAGTACCACGTCAATTGTATACGTATGTATTTTTTTAGCTTCACGCTGTATCTTGCACTCAGCTAGGAAACCTAGTGTTAAGACTGTCTGTTCCCCATTTTCCGCTGAAATGTGGAGGCACTGCGTGTTGAGTGGCGGACCTCAACGCCGCGCTTTACCTCGACACCGGAACGAAGAAATGAAAATAATAAATTATTTATTTCCTCGAGTGGAAATCAAACCCACAACCTAACGTCACATGCTCGTGCCCTGGCGTATATGACTTTTTTAATTCTTATAATTTGGTGGTTGATTGACAGAGTTAGTTTAAAAAACATGGGACGCAAGACAAGGATAAATTGCACAGTATTTAAGAGCTCTGTATCTTTTGTGTTAAAGGATTTCTAATTAAAGATTTTCTTTAAATTTTTAATAGTAAAGATGCGTAGATATCAAGAAAGAACACATTAATTTGTTTCTTTTTTGTCAAATATCAAAAAGTATTCTTTATTCTTCTTCAAATCTAGAGCTTTTTTAGTACCTATCGTAATTTTCTCACTATCAAAACATATTTTTTAATTCCTATTTATTTATACTATTTCAGCTTTAAGTTTTGATGAGTGGAAATGCCCGTACTGCCTAACCAACGTGCTGGCCAGAGACCTTCCTTGGCAGAGGCATCTGATGCAGTGTCCACGGAATCCGAGGCTCAGGCAACAAAATTAATTACTTTTTAAGGTTCCAATTTAAAAGGCTAAAATTGAAAAATTCCTTTGAAATTATTGTTGTATAAATTGCTTTACCTTTCTGCTAAAGTGCATTTAGAATTTTGATATAATTTTCATTTTATGATCAAAATTAAAAAAATAATGTATTTTACTAATTTACGAGTAAATGAAATCAAAACAAAATTATTTTCATCAATTATTTAGTAAAGTTTATAATAACATAACTCAGTATTACAGCTTCAGCTGTATTTAAAAAATATTTCATATCAACTTTCAATTTTTCTGTCCTTTAAAATAACGTCCAATTTTATGCTATTGCTTATTGTCTACCTAATATTATGTTATTTTCTTAAATAAAAAAAAATATATATAATACTCTTTAAGTTCGCCAAAATGCGGCAATATTTTAATATAATTCTTAAAAATTAAGTAAACACATTAAAAAATACATCAAGATGACATAAACTAAAAAAATGCTAGTACAGCGTACAGACAGCATGACAGAACGAACTGTATGTCCAATAAATAAAATTATTTATATATAAATATACTTTTTTTTACTTTAAATAATTAAAAAAATATCTTGTTAAAATACAGTTTGCTAATTAAATATATGATCTTTTGTTATACTAACATTTGTTTTGCTTTAGTCGAATTATTGTTGACAGTTCAAGTGACAATGCATCTTTCTGAACTTTAACGTAGAAATAAAATAATATTCATCATAAAATTAAATATCTACCAAAAATTATCGGCGATCTGGATGTTAAGTCTGAATATGCATTTATTTTAAAAATAGAATAGACTCTGTAATCACTATTTAATATCTATTATAAAGTAGCAAAAACGTTGATTCTTTGTAATAGACCTTATTTAATTAATACGAAACGAAAACCCCGGTTGTTGTTTGGATTACCACGGGAAGGACTAAATTATTGTTATTTCCGCTCCAATATTATTAGGTTAAGTTTCGCCACTTCACACTCAATGTTTACAGTCAGGGCGGGACGTGGAGATCGGAGAATCTTGCCATTAGGTTCTCTCTGCCTACCCTGATGCGGGAAAAGGGGTGAAACTGATTTTTTTTCTTACTTATTCAAAAACACTAATTACTTAATATATTATGTTTTCTAAGTGTTTAATGTTGAATACAAATTCCTTGTCCATTGTTGACCGTCCGTTGTGTGGATTCCGTCTTAGATTGCTCACTTTGTTTTGTTTGTAATTGAAATGCCTGTTCCTTTTTTTATATATTTTTACACTAAAAATGTTTTAATGTTTGTTAAGGTTAAGTTGTGCACAATTACTTAAAAATTGGTTGTATGAAATAATATTTTTTTGTTGACTGTACTATTAAAGTATAATATTTAGCCCAATGCTCTTTTTAACATCTATTTTGCTTATATTGTTTTTGGGTACAAGTAATAATATTTTTTTTGTTAATATAACTAACTATCACTAAAATAAGTCATATAAAGTTCAGCAAAATTTCAGTAGATTCATAATATTTAACCAATATTGTTATATTAGTATGTGTAGATTTTGCTTACCGGTTTTAGTAGTTGAAGTAAATACAACATTGTTTATAATGTAGGTATTGTAGTACAAAAAATTTAAATTATTTTAAAGATTTTTTGTCAAATGGATTTATAAAGCACACTGCATTTACAAAATGAAAGTGACCTAACTCATTTTTTTCACAATTTGTGGGAATCACCATAGAATTTTAGAAAGGACTTAATAATTTGAAATCAATGTTGTGAGAAAATGTGTGAAATCAAATCAATGTTGATTGCAATGTTACACTTTTTGATTTGACAATTTTTAGCTAAGTAGATCTGACAAATATTTTTGAAAATTAAATATTTATGTCTATTATAGTTGTAGTAATTATAAAAATATTTAGTAAATAGAATGTAGACTGCATATAATATATTAACCATCGTCTCTCACGCTTATCTTACATTATGAACATAAATAATAAAACATCTGAAAAAGTCCAATTAAAATTGATCGATTGTATCTCATCTGGATGTTATGTTCATGATTTAAGCACTAATTCATCCAGCATCCCATTAAGAAATATTTCTTCAAGAAACTCTTCGTCTTTACAACATAATACCATAATAATATAGATAACTTAATAATTAAAATAAAATATTTAGATTAGTTCGGTTACCGAAACCACATCACCCACTGTGATATTGGGTCGCGGTTTTAAATGAAACAGGTTATTGAGAATGGATCTTCAGATGATGGTATACTTAGATTTAAGGTAGTTTAAAGCTTTTAGAAGTAGATGACTTTGGATATATGAATAGTTTTCTTTTTCTTTGTTTTGCGTATATGGCTAGATTTCAATATTATTATTTACAGTATTTTTGATAATTTTTTTAAACAGCCAACTTACCAAGATTAAGCGAGCGATTAAAGCGTTAAAATACTCATTAGACATAGTTATTTTTTTCTTTTTTTATATTATTTGAGTCAGATTTTTTACATTACCAGTACCATACCAGGTACATTTCATACGTACTTATTATATATATCAAATTTATATTTTTTATATGCTTAGCATTGATAAAATTAAAATAACTATTAAGGCCATTTAGTTCGTTCTTAATAGAGTCTCAGGGGTACCTAAATTAGCATAAGTGAATTGGTGCGAAAGCCCAATATATATAAGTTATTGATGAGAATAGTAATTAGTTTATAGATAAGTATAAAATAATCATAAGTGTATTTTTTTATTAAAATAGCGTTACAAAAGTAGCCCTTCTTCAATTATAAAACAGTTACTAAATTATTAAGCCGATTTTGATAAAATTTACTATAATAGGAAAAGTGTAGATTGGCCATAGGTTATTTTACTTGGACAATTTTTTAATGAAATTATCAATTTATAAATTATTATTGATAATAATTGCATTTATTTAATCCAGACTGACCTTTAATATTTTAAACTCTTCTCAGCAGAACTGCCTTCCGAACCAATGGTAGCTTTAATTTTATTATTCAAAAGTGTCTACAAAACATGTTAGAATAACGAATATTTTCATTTTGAATTTAAATATTAGATACTTCTTTTTGTAAAGCTTTCGAAGGCTCGTATATATAAATCGTATTTTCTATGAATGACAACGGCTTCCCAAGATTGATCTCAGAGTATAGAGCGGCTTATAAATAACCGGTTTAGCCGTTTATTAAGAATTTAACCAAAGTAGCCCACAAATATAATATCTAATATTTTGAATTGGAACAGGATTAATTAGATGTATGACATTTGCCAGATTGCATTTAATGCGTAGTTGTAAATATTATAATTCGATACAGAACATTCGTAAGCATTTATTAAATAATTTCTAAAGCATGATAAAACATGAAATTTTGCTGTAGGTACCTAAGTATATATTTATTATGCAGCTTTAATGTTCTGAATAAATAAAAACTTTAGGATTCAAGAAGGTTCTTGTAATGTTTAATAAATGATTATGAACAAATTTAAAATTTACTTCTATTAGGTATCAGTGTATATATTTTTGTAAATATACTATAATAAGTCTTATGTATAATACCTATATCTATTTACCGATTTATAAATCCATTTGGCAGAACAAATAAGTGAAATGGCAATAGCATTTTCATTTAGAAACAGTATAAATAAAAAAAAATGTATAAATTTATGAGCTAGATGTTAAAAATACTTTAATCCTCAGTATAATCCAAATTAAATGAAATTGAACATTTTTTTAAGAAATAAACTTTTCGTGGATATTTCAACCACCAAGTTGAGTCCAATGGGCAAGCAAGACTGGATATTATCCTATAATAAGATACCTACTATAAACAATGTTATATTTTCCACTAAAATATAATGTATTTTAATATACTGACTATCACAAATAATAAAGAGAATAATAAAACAATATAAGTAGATATCTCAATCTCAAATGACAGTAGACGAGATTAACGAGAAAATATTTCTCAACATTTAGTTTTTTTCCTAAGTAGGTATGTTTAATTACAAATTTAAATCAGTTATACACTACTAGTACTTATTCATTTTTGAATCTGTTTCTTGTTAATAGTCTTAATATGCCCAAAATTTTGTGTTATATTTAAAGGTAAATCAGTTTCAGAGGTTTATTTCACAGAAACAAATTAAGTTTATTGAGGCCTACGTGGCGTAGGGGCACAGAAATGTGAC
This sequence comes from Heliconius cydno galanthus, assembly GCA_036379175.1. NCBI lineage: Eukaryota > Metazoa > Arthropoda > Insecta > Lepidoptera > Nymphalidae > Heliconius > Heliconius cydno. The sequence goes on along the minus strand of JAKRZM010001341.1, from coordinate 694,405 downwards.
TGTAACGCAACGATTTTGGGTTCGATCCCGCTCGAGGGAATGAATTATTATTTATTAATATTTTTATTTGCTCTGGCACCAAGGCAATTGCACAGCCTTGAGTTCCAATACTCAACATGAAATACCTCAAAAAATTCGGGGGAAAGTGGGGAACGAAGTATCTTAATCCTATGTTCCCTCTGCCTACCTTGCTGTATGCGGGATACAGCGTGAAGCTGATTTCTATTTAATGGACTGACTGAAAGTTACGTAACTTTTTGCAAAAAATACGTTTCGTAACTTATTGCAAAAATTTTATTTACTCTGTACATGTAATGTATTATTGTTTCTAATACACGTATGAAGGTACACGTACGTAGGTATAAGTATGTGTAACAACGCCGTCACATAGCATTTATTAAAAATATAATTCACAATAAATTGTGTAAATATATTTTTTGTGTAAATGTTTTACTAAAAAATATATGACTATAAAATTTATTATCTTTGCTCAAATAAATAAAATCCAATCCGTCAAATTCTGTCAAAATTAATAAAACAAAATACAAAGAAAGAATTGTGTTATATTAAAAATTAAGAAATACATAAAAAAAATATGAAGATGTGACACAATGAGTCACACCAATACATTTTAATTTTACTATAACGGTTACTACATTCAATGCGCGTGCAAGTAAAAGTAGCGTTTGTTTCATCAAAATCGGGTCAGGATTTCCAAAATTACAACGTTGTAAAGTTCGTTCCGTCACTGCGCCTACTGGCAAGACTTTTGCAGCTGAGGCCGTAATTTAATGTTTAATATCTCAAACATTTTTGAATAGGAATAGGAATAACAACAGATTCTTTTTCTCGAGTTACCTATTTTTAAAAATGCTGATATTAAAAAACGTTGGTGTGACTCATTGAAAAAAAAACTCGTTATTTCTAAATGATAAGTCTAATGAGCTTCATAATTAATTATTGATATTGGAAAATAAATAGTAAATGAAAAAGAATTAACATAAGCAAGACGATTAAGTACTACAATTAAATTAAATATGCTTTTGGCGCGAAGCTTATGTACTCTAAAAACAAAATATATGTAAGTAAATATGGGATGAAGTACGAAAAGAAAAGTCAATAAAAATATTACCCAATTAAATGTTATTTTATAATAAAGAAAATAATAATTATTAACTCGGTACTGTCAATTTTGTTATTATATACGTTAATGACTATAGTGTCGAACTTTGCAATAACTATTTTAGCTGTAATGTATTATATTTAAAAATAGCATTTTTTTTGTAATAAAAGCATTATTGCTAGTAAATTGTATTTTTGGTTTAATACATTGAATATTCTGGTATATTCATGTTTTAAGTGTAAACTGTTTGCCGAATTATTAGAAATATTGTTTATTGTATAAATTGCAGCTTTAAAATAAAAGTGACCTAATTCGATAAAATAACAATTTTCATACCACAGATAAACTAGTTTTAAATTACAACAACATTTTAGTTAGGTCACTTTCATTCTAAGGATCTTAGTATATTACGTTAACGTAGGATCTCACTTTTGTTAATTCAGCACTTTGGTTAAGGCTGTACGGTTGGTTTGTTATCGAATGGAAAGTAAGAATAAACGATTTCGAAACTTCTTTATTGTTTTATTAGCGAGTCGATCGGTTTCGCTTGAACTAAACAATTAGTTATTTACTAATCTGAATTACATCCATGTTTGTAGATGAAGCCAAAGGTCAAAGTTTGTTTTAAAGAAGACAAATTTTACAGTATAAATATAAAATTTATTAAGCAATAATAATATTTGATAAGGTACAATTACTTTTTATCATTATCATTGCTAGCACCATTTAGATGACTTTCACCTTCTGTTTCTGCAGTTTCAGTTATTTCTGCATCTTTACTAACAGCATTTTCATTGTCAGGTTCGGTTGCTTCGGCTTTTTTAAATTTATTTACATCTGGAATAAGGTATAGTAAAAAAATGAATATTTAGCAAGTTTTACAACATGACAGAGGTAAACAACTTTTTTTTTAAATACACATCTGTTCTGATTATGTTGTAATTTTTTAAATAGTTGCTCAAAATAGTTAATTTTTATTTGTCTACTGTAGGCATGTGTCAGTATTGTTTTACTTAAAATAAGAATCGTAATATTTACACAATTTCAGTTCCTATATCCAATTTTAGTCGTTCTAGTAATAAGACAAATCGCGGCGTTAACATCCGCGTTTCGGAGAAAAGGGAGACGCGGGACGCGGGATATAACGTGAATAATCTATATTCTCTCACCATATTTACTATAATCAGCGCCGAGCAGTCTTAAGTAGTGTACAGTGTCAGAGGTGGCGGTGTACGCACGGAGAGAGTGGACACCGCGCCACCCTACTAGTGTCAGCTGGAGATCGGTTGTATCATCTTTATACTCTAGGACACAGCTGCCGGTTGCTAGAATATATAAAACAAGCTTTTGATGTTTTCAATATTTTTTTATCGGTTATTGTTCCGCTTTATTTTTTTTATTTATATTAAGTGCCGTGGGACAGCATTTGCAATGCACTGGTTATGGATTCGATGTCTATGACCTTTCATTGAGTAAATTATTTTCATTTCCCCGCTTTTCTAGGTATAGTGCAGCGATGGTGTGATAATAAAAGACAAACCAAAAATTGGAATGGTGAGGCACTACTTTTTCTTAATTTTATGACAATATAAAAATTTGTAATATGTTTATTCTTTCTTTTGCTTTGTAATACACAAATTGATATTTTTTAACATACTAACCAAAATCCTTCATCAATTTTTGCGTATGTTCCGTAAAACGGTTTATATTGGGCGGATCACTCGGGTTATCATTTTGTAGGACTAAGATCAAATCTTCCTTTAATATACTGACACGACGCTTAGGTCCTATATGAAACAGTATACTCTGTAGACCCTCTTGAGATAATCTGAAAGGCATAAAAGTAAATAAATAAATATTATTATCACGATTAAGTGGGAATCGAACCCACAACCGTCGCGTTTGCAATCAGATCCTATGAAGGCCTCAAGATATTATAATAAAATATAAAAATATTTTATATATCAATCATTAAAACACAATCTATCAAATCCTTACCTAAAGGCACACGTCATATTCTTATTATCACACCTCACAAACGTCTTGACACCAGTGTTGATAATTTTTATATTACTTTCGTTCTTTTGCACCACATCCTTAACAGTGGGCGATACTAAATAAATATTCTTCTTTTTACCAACATGGCATCTCGTCAATAGACATTGTGAATCGAAACTATCATTTAAATCGTAATATTCTTTTATAGACGGGAATACATCTTCTGTATCTCCTGAGAAGAATACAAAGGGATCTTCTCTATAGCCACCCATTCTTCTTCTCTTCTTGGGTGGTTCTTTCTTCTCTGTTTCTTCTGTTTTCTCCGCTTGAGGGATAGATTGTTCCTTTTCCCATGGTAATATAGATGTCTTTTCGAAAACTGCTACGAAAAATCCACCTGTGTCTTGATGGTGGGGTAGAATCCTTATACTGTGAAAGATACATGTGACATTAACAAAGGAAATATATTATTCTAATCTTTTTTAGTGGAACTATTTAAAAGAGATTCTTTTTCTATCGAAATCCTTTTCGGTATCATGATATAAAATTAAAATATTTAAAAAATATATTTTACCAAACAACTCAAATTACTCCATTTGAAAATAATATAAAACAATATTGCACAAGATTAGAACAAATTAATTAAGATTTCAAAAAAACTTAGTTTCGGTCTGACTATAAAAGCGACGATTGTAAGTTCAATCCTTATAGGCGAAATCAACTATTCATTTCCTCGCCCTAGTAACAATACTAAGCGCGGCGTTAAGTTACACGTTAAGTTACAAGCAGGCAATATATCTAAAAATGGATAGTACGAGCGACAGAGTATTTTAGCACTACGTTCCCACTGCCTCTGTCCTATTATTGCGGGATATAGCGTGATACTAAAAGCAAAAATACAACCTACCATTGATCTAAACCATATTTGTCAATATCTTCTTTATTAGGTGGGAACATTTGTGGTCGTACTACGGTCTGCCATTTTTCCGGCACGTCTTCATACTTGTCGTAGAACACCATATCCTTTGAGGCGGGACGCCAGTGAGTCATGCCTGGAATAGAATAGAAGTATATTTGACCTATGCATAGAATAATGTTATTTATTATTATAAATCTACTTTCACTAGTATAATATCATTAAGTCTTAATTTATTAATTTTAAAAAGTAATTTAATTTTATAATGATAAACTTTTTAAGGTATTAAAGGATTATTCCACACTTAGAAAAGAAAATGCAATAAAGAGAATATGCATTTTTTTAATATATTATTCACATTTTTGAGGCCGCGACGGTTGCGGATTCCAAATTCTCCCGAATTAAATATTTAATATTTTCATTTTTGCTCTGGTTACAAGGCAAAGCGGCGTTGAGTTCCGCCACTTAACACAGGCAGAACTGAACGCCGGACTTTGCCTCGACACTAGAGCGAAGAAATGAAAATATAAACGTTAAAAAATTCACTTCCTCGAGTGGGGATCGAACCCACAACCGTCGCGTTACAGTCACACCCTTGTGCCGCTGCGCCACGACGACCTCTAATTTTGTTATTTTTTTCACACGCGTTTGTTATTTTTACCAGTACACACTTTGAAATATGAATTGAGCCAACAACCAACGCTTCTTTTACTAAGTCTATATATTAATATAACTTACCTTTATGAAACTTCAATCCAGGTAACAAATTAGATACATCAACTAATTTAACCGACTCTCCCGCTTCTTGTAACATACGATGTACCACGGCTTCGTTTTCTATAGGATTGAACGAACAAGTGGAATAAACTAGACGACCTCCAATGGATAGAAGCTCACAGCCACGACGGAGGATACGGTATTGGACTCTGTTTAAAAAGTAGTAAAATGTGCAGTTATTATTTAGAATCTCAAAGACATCTCAAATGCAATCCCCCCAGAATTCGGCTGAAATTGGGGAACGGAAGTGTCTTAATGGGAATGGAAGTTCCTAAGTTCCCTCTGCCTACTCTGCTACCTGCTGGATACAGCATGGAAGATATAATAGTTATAAGCAGTATAATACAATACAATATAGATTTATACAGTTTTCTCTCAACATTATACAATTTTCTCTTACCCATGTAAATTATTCCCATTGCCAGTGGACCATTTCAGCCAAATATCAGGGTTTTTTCTCAAAGTAGCGTCTCCAGAACACGGTACATCACATAAAATACGATCAAATTTCAATGGTTTTGTTTGTCCAGGATTCTATAATTTTTTTATATAGAATTTAGAACATATATTACCTAGAGAATAATAATTATTAAGGCACCCCATTCTCCACTTTCCATCTGGGAAGGGAATCCAAAATCATTATTTTCAATGAAACACTTATCCATTACCACTATAGCGTGATTTTACACGCAATATTGAATAGAGAGAAAAGAGTGTCTTAAGACATTGTCATTTTCTGCTGTCATATGTATAAAGCTAAAATAAAACCTTACTTGTCTTTTTTTATTATGAGGTACTATTTTGGTAAATTAAGTCATATTACTATTGATATACACAATTAATGCTTATCATAAGAAAATTTGATCAATGTCTTTGGAAATTGATAATTTTTAAGTAAAAAACTCACCTGTTCATCAGTCATAACCAAAGAAGGCATAACTGCTGAATCATGATTAGTTATAACTATACTTGGTGAGTTTAACCTTTTAGCTTGATGTACTAACATGTAACAACGACTGTTGTCCACATCATTGGCCATTACGAAACCTAAAATAAATCTTTACATAAAAACTTTTACATAAATGTAAAAAAGATAAAGATAAAGATGTAAGGGTCTGAGAAAGAAAATTTTTAGACTTGTTTGAATTCTACTGTCACCCACTTAATCCTACTGTTATTCCATTATCAGTAATTGGAAGTAATTAAAATGCAATATGACATATTAAGCATAATAATAAATAATGTCCATATGTGATCTATGTAGAAATTCATAATTTTACCTGTAGGTGTAATACTTTCATCTGCATGTAAAAATTCTATAAGTTGGGCAGTTTTAGATCCAGGGGCGGCACACATGTCCAATACCTAGAAAAATAAAAATACCTATTTTAAATAAAAATCTATTGTAAAAATTTACTAGTGTGTAATACACCACATGTTTTTGTAGTGAGTCTGAGTTGAAAAGAGAAATTTTGATATAGAGAGACTGAGGTATAAGACCTTGCTTAATCTCAGGTTTGGTAGAATCTTTATTGGTATACTTGAATACCATAAAGTTAGTATATTTAAACTAACCTTATGGTGTGGCTCAACTTGTAATACAACAGGAGGTATCATAGACACAGTCTCCTGTCTCGATACTCCACCAGCGGCAGTTTCTGCTACTAAAAAGTTGTGTAATTTGTATAAAGGTTCACTTCTGCGTATGTCTACACGTGAGATACGTAATTGCCATGCTAGACCTCCGGGATACCTGTAAGAATTATTTTTATGTAAGATGTTAAAATAAAGTAGTAAGGTAGCTTTTGTTACTGTAAGTGCAATGGTTGTGGGTTTAACATCATTAGGAGAATGATTTTATAATAATTTTCCTAAATTATTAAGTAATTTAAATATTTCAATTATTTTTATTTTACTACTCCTCCTGACAAGCAACCATGTTGAGTTATTATGTTACATATTAAAATAAAATATGATTTTATTTTATTATATTTAAATATAGTCATGCATGAAATAAATATACAAACCAAGGCAAATTAAAGGGCTTAATTTCCTCTTCATCTTCTTTTCCTTCCACTTTAATTTTTGCATTGAGAATTTCAGAAAAATATTCACTTTTAACAATGTTCATTAAAGCATTAGCTTCACATTTAGAGCCAGTTATCCTGAATGCAGTGGGTAGGTTCATTTTAAGTGAATCCATAAATTCTTTCCATTGGTCTTCAGGGCAAACTTTTTGTATCTAAAATATTGAATAAAACTTAAGACCTCTTTTACTAAGATAAGATAGTACATAAAAATAAGGCTAAACATAAGATGATGCTAAATGTAATTTCCTCTAACCTCTTCTAAAAACCAAATAAAATCTAAATTACCTTATAGTACTCTTCGAATGTAGCATTCTCGCGCACGATATCTTCATAATGTTTTCGGTTATCACCTGCCGGTTTCTCTTCTGGATTATTTGCCTATTAATAGAAAAGTTATATTTGCGAAAACCATAAATTTATTTTAATTTTATAGGCCGGTATGAACATTTTTTTACCTGTTCTTTTCGATCTCTTTTTCGTTGAGCAAACTTATTAACATTTCTGTTTTTCCTAGCCATTCTTTTAATATATTCACCAAGAGAAACTAATCTTTTCTGTGAAAAATAAAACAAAACATTCATAGAATTGTATGTTCCCAAATCTACAACGTTTTGACATTGACAATTACTATTTTAGGTTATATTTACACATGCGTTCGTAAACTCTTGAGTGCTACGTTCGAAGATTGCTATATACGTTATTAAAATTAATATAAAATTTGATTAATAAATAAATATATTTTTTTCTAAATCTAACAGCAATAATTTTCTTTGGCTAGGTACATTACAAAACATCAAAAATATCAAAATGTAAATGTACATAACAAAACCACCTTAGTCACTGCAAATGATAATAAGTCCTATTAATCTAAATTTAAGGTGCGTATTGCAGTGTAATACCTTCTGAAGATCTGGAGGATTTAAAAACAAGTTAACTTTATCAATTTGATAAGAAATTTGACATTTACAAATAATGTAAAAACTTGCAGCAATTATCTATTTCTATTGGGATATTGACACAAGTCGTTTATGAGGTATTTATTATTTAACTTATTAAAATAAACAATAATAAAAAATCTTTACTGTACTCAGTTATGTACGTCTAGTATTACTTATAAATTGTATGTATATTATGTGCTATATAAAAAAAAATCACATTTCTTACAATCATTTTGTCGTAATATTTTTTGCTACAATTTTCATAATCTTATTATAAGTTGTTGTTTAAATAAATGTTCATGATATTAATTAGAAAACGAAAGAATATCATTTTGCATTAATATGTATAAATAAATAGTCCTTAGCGTTGAGTTCTGCCACTCAACACGCAATGCCTCCGGAATTCGGCAGAAAGTGGGGAACGGAGTGTCTTAACACTTGCAAAAGATCGTGCAAAGTGGAGTAGGTTGAGTAGGAAGGCAGACCCTGGTAATAGCCGGGATTAATGCCAGGAAGGAAGGAAGGAGTGTCTTAACACTAGGTTCCCTCTGCCTACCCTGATGTGTGCGGGATATAGCGTGAAGCCGAGAAAAAAAATAGTCCTTGTAAAATAAATTTGTAAAAAAGTGAACATTTCACATACTAATAACTTTAAAATTATAGTATCTAATAATGATTCAGCAAGTTAACATTTTCCTTGAACCTTCAACAAGACAGTACCAGCTTTATTTTATATCTCATCTCATCTTACAAGGCATTTATTTGTTCTTTTATCAAAATATAAATATAACAATGATAAGACTGTTAATTGAATTCTAATATTGTTTTTGGTATTTCTTTACTTAAAAGTACAGGTTTGATATATATACTTATATATTCATTGCTTAATATTTTTTTCATTATTTTTGTTACTTAAATAATTATGTTTATTTCTTTGTAATAGGTTAATTTTTATTCTGTTTAAGGTAAAAATGGGCTCAAAAGGATTTCAGTTTGCTATTGATAGAGGAGGTACCTTTACAGATGTTTATGCAAGATGTCCAAATGGAAAAATTCGTGTAATGAAATTATTATCGGTAGATCCGCAAAACTATGACGATGCGCCTAGAGAGGCTATAAGGAGAATTTTACAAGAGGTATACTAGTAATCTTTACATGAATTCTAATAGAAAAATAAAAAAAGAATGTTAACTAAATTATGATATTACTATTTTATTTCAAACAAGTAAATTGAAGCCTGTAGGACCTCTGTGTGTCCTCAGTACAGTACAGCTTGTGTACAGCTTGTGTATGTAATGTCTTGAATACAGGTGGATAGAATGGAGAAGCTAGTGTTGACTAAGTTGTCCCTGCTATATGGCTAGATGTAAAAAGTGTGAAATGATAACATAATTGAATTACATTTACTGTACATTTCTTTACATCAAATTTATCAAAATATGTTTCCTACACTATATTTTCTGTAACATAATATTTTTTATTTAAATACTTTCACATAATTTGTAGGAAACAGGTAAAGCCCTTGATAAAGATGGCAAAGTGAACTCATCACTCATAGAATCAATTAGAATGGGAACAACAGTAGCCACAAATGCCTTATTAGAAAGGAAAGGTGCCAAAATGGCACTTGTTATAAATAAAGGATTTAAGGATTTACTGTACATAGGTAATCAAGCTAGGCCTCATATATTTCAATTGGTGAGTTAATTTCATATAAATAATTTGATAGTATTTATGCTAAATCTGTGTTTGAGCCTGAAGTCCTTTAAACAATTAGGAAAACTATTTTTTGTGCAGTTGTAATTGTAATCATGCTGATTCAATGAGATGGTCCTGGGTTCAATTTCTATTGTTTATTATTTTTTACTCCCACAATTGTTTCAATTTTGAGTAAAATAAATCAATCCAAACTATAACAACATATTACTATCAATTCATTTTATTTTAAAACTGACAGAAGTGTGATGGCACATTTAGTGGTCAGAATAAAAATAACGTTGTGGCAAGGATTGGCGAGGAAGATCCGTTTACATTTTAAAAAAAAATTGTGCTGACTTTTTTTCTATGACAACCCATGTAATGGCTGTGGTATAAGAAGCCTATCAGGGAAATATATTTTAAACAAAATCTTGGTAGGTAGTTATAATTACAATTGTAATTAAAACTACTTTTGTAATATGTGTTTAATTACTATTGTAATTTAAAAACAAATTTAACTAATAAATGAAGAAAAAGGATAAAGGATAGATTTGCTGTCACTAATGAAACTCTTTAAAGGAGATACATTAAAACTGATGACTTTATATTGATCTTCATTTAGATTTCAATAGTCTTAATGTAGAGGGAAATATTTTACTAGATTTACAACATTGTAATTTTGTGTTCACAATAAAAATAATAATATTTAATTTTAATCGTTTTTTATTAGCTATTGTTTATATTATACACACCTATTAATGTCGTCGTCACAATTCTATTTTAAAGTAGTTGTAGTTCTTAGTGAGTAACTTACGTCATTGGTGAACTACTTGATATGTGTTTTTTTACTTTATATATAATATTTTCTTTAGCTACACGCTGCATTCCGCTTATAGCAGGGTAGACAGTTCCCTCTGTCTACCCTGCGGGGAATCTAGTGTTACGATACTCCGTTTCTGTCAACACAATTCCGTCCCACACTCTCCGCCGAATTCTTGAGGCATGGCGTGTTGGGTGGCGATACGCCACACTTCTGCCTCGTTTCCAGAGCGAGGAAATAAAAATATTAAATAATAAAAATATAAAATATTTTTCCTATTCCTCTAGTAGGAATCGAAACCCCATAACCTGTCGCGTTTCCAGTCGGCCGCTTGTGCCCCTGCGCCACGACTGGCCTCTAAATATATATTAATTACCCTTATATCACGTGAAAATCCCTATTCATTCAGGTTAAAAGTAATTTAATAATTAGAATGAAGAGAAGATAAAACTTAAACATAAATGTAGCTGCCTTGAAAAGTATTAATTTAAGATTAGTTAATTTACGCCTAGCGTGGATAGAGTCATAAAGAATTGATGATAATGTAATTTCTAATTGCTGAAATTTCGAATTCGAATAATGGATATTTTTATTCTGCTTTCAGAATATAAAACGTCCAGGTGTCTTATATACTCAAGTAATAGAAGTTGATTGTCGAGTCATACCCGCATTAGATAACTGCCAAATTGATAAATCTAATTTGAATTGGAAGGAAGTCTATGGGACTACAGGTCAAAAAATGCTAGTAATCAAGGATATAGATGAGAAAGCGGTAAGGAAAGATCTAGAAGCTTTGAGAGAGAAAGGGATAGATAGCATTGCGGTTGTTCTGGCTCATAGTTATACGTATCGGGACCATGAAGTAAGGATAGGCAAGATTGCTGAGGAATTAGGTAATTTTTTTTACAATCTTTTCAAGTAAAGATAAGCTTTCTTTTGAACCTTTTGGTAATTTTCTTTGTCTTTTAATATCTTGTCTAATAATTAGAAGATTTAATACGAAAATGTATTAATTTATGGAATTGAACTTTTGTAAAAAGTAAAAGCTGCATTAGCACATAGAATTTCTGCAATAATAATAATTATAGCAACAGATAGGATATAATATTGTAATTTAGATCATCATATTGTTAATATCATTATGATTAGGTCTACCACAGCATCTGTTTGACTGTAAATTCGAAGCTGATTTAAATGAATAATAAGCTTGTATAACATAAATTTATCATTTTGTATATTTGGTAAGACAAAACAAAATGTTTGGTACCTTTATTTTATAATCAATATCTGCACAATGGAAGAAATATTGAAAATGATGTGTTTAAAAAAAACCAATAAAATTTATTATATTTCCATCTCTTTCATGCAGGTTTCAACCAAGTATCGTTATCTCACTCTGTCATGTCTATGATAAGGATGGTACCGCGGGGTTTCACTGCATCAGCCGATGCTTATTTGACTCCACATATAAGGGAATATTTAAAAGGATTTTCTAGTGGATTCAGTAATAAATTGGAAGGCTCTAATGTGTTGTTCATGCAGTCTGATGGAGGATTGACGCCTATGGATTTGTGAGTAACTTATTTATTAGATTAGAAAAAATATCAATTATTGAATAAAAAATATATATTTTATAAATATTGTCTGGTTGTGAGTTCTTTTATAAAGTAAAACATCACTTAACATATGAATTTTATAAAATCTCTTAATTTCTTATTCCATTTATAGATTATTTATACCATTTTATTTTGTAGGTTCAACGGGTCTCGCGCTATATTGTCTGGTCCCGCAGGTGGAGTGGTGGGTTATGCGATGACTTCTTATAATAAGGATACTGGGTTGCCAGTTATAGGTAACCAAAAAGATATTTTCTTAAAAATATATTTTCAAATGAACAGAAACTGGCAAACATATTGATGATAAGTTTAAGTTCTTTATTTTTTCTATCTTTATTATTAGGTTTCGATATGGGTGGAACATCTACAGACGTTTCTAGATACGCAGGCGCTTTAGAACATGTACACGAAGCTACTACGGCGGGTGTAACTATACAAGCGCCGCAGTTAGGTAAGAATGTTTTTTCTTTTAAAGAGCGTTTTTAATAATGAAATTAAATACTTTAACTGGGGATCGAACTCTTAACCATCGCATGTACCGTCAGGCGTTTTACTGAGGCACAATAACTTAATTATTTTACTAATTTACTAGTGATACTGGGGGCTCCCTCGCTTGAACTATGCATTGTGTATATTTAAAAAGTTCACTTTTTTGTCGACCAAAATTAATTAAACTAATATACTTTTTTATTTTATTTTTGAATTGATTACAATAAAATTAACACTAATTGTTGGGGTTTAAAAAAGCAATTAACTCGGTTTAGCTATTAGCGTGAACAAACGCACAGCCAAACAGTTAGAGACAAAAAAAAATAAAAAATCAGTGTCTTATATTTTTAATGTAGTTTTGATTAATTATATTTTTTTACTTAAGCATGATTTCCATATATTACAGATATAAACACAGTAGCAGCAGGCGGTGGTTCAATGTTGACATTTAGATCGGGGTTGTTCGTGACGGGTCCTGAGTCCGCGGGAGCCGAACCCGGACCCACCTGCTACAGGAAGGGAGGCCCGCTTACAGTCACTGATGCGAATTTATTATTGGGTATTTATGTGTTTGTGGATGTTTGTTTTGTTTTAGCTTCACGTTTTATTTCTATCGGGATAACGGGATATCTCTTTTGTCACGCTAACTATCATCAATGACCTTATTTACATGATTTGTTTATAAATGTTCTTTATAAACGTTTTTTTTAGCTGTACTTATAGGAATGGATTGGAGACGATATAAAACGGATAGGCGAAAAGAATAAAGAGCTTAATATGCTTCCTTTTACACTTATTGCATTTTTTGAAGTAAATTAATAATTTTCATGAATGAGAACTTAAATTTTTTGATCTTCATTTGACAAATTGAATCTTTTTTAAAACTTACATCACATTAATATAGTAAATACTATTATTATTTAAATTGTTATTACTACAAATAAAACTTTAATTAGAATTAAAACATATCTAAATGTTTCCCCGTTTTCATTCTCATTAGGTCGTCTCCTTCCTGAATATTTTCCAAAAATATTTGGTCCCAATGAAAACGAATCATTAGATAAAGACGCGACTACTGATGCTTTCAAAAAGTTGACGAATGAAATCAACATCTTTTTGAAACAAGATGGCGGTAAACAGGTAATTATTATTACATTATTATAGTTATGTAATGAGAAAAAAACTATTTTTTTTGTTTTTGGGTATACAGGGTGTTTTCTTTCTCTGGTTAGACAAAATGTATTGTTAGGTTACGTCACTGATTGATTCTTTATTGTATATGTATTTGTCTGTTTTTAAGATATATAATAAAAATAAGTTAATATAAACCATATATGATGTTTTAGATGACTATGGAAGAAGTTGCAATGGGATTCATTATTATTGCAAACGAAGCTATGTGCCGACCAATTAGGTAATATATTTTTTAATTCGTCTATATTAATGTTGTAGTGTACCCCTAGTGTCAAGACGTTTTCTCTTTTAAGTAAACTAAATAAGTAAATTAATAATACAGATTTTGAGATGTAGATGATATGTAAGAGGATTGTTCATTTTTTTAATAATTTGTTCGTACGTAAGAACTTATTTGGGTCTTATTTTTTTGAATATATTGTCTGGAGATTGGGGACAAAAGCGCGGTGTTAAATTTCACAGCTGAATTTTATATTTTTTTATAATTTATATTAAAAAAGAGACATATGTCTTACTTAACGCAATTAAGCAATTAACGCAATTAAGAAAGTAAGACAAATGACGGACGTTGAAACTGCCCGACTAGTCTACTTTAGCTACTTTCATAGTATTTTATCTTATGGAATGCTGCTATGGGGCAGTGCTTCAGATATCAATTCAATATTTATTCTCCAAAAAAGAGCCGTGAGATATATTTATAATCTAAGAGCTCGAGATTCTCTGCGAGATGTTTTCAAATATGCAGGTATTATTACAGTTGCTTCCCAATTTATATACTATAATATTCTCTTTGTCCGACAAAATATACATTGTCATAGAAAAAATAGCGACAGTCATAAGATAGGAACGAGAAATAAAGATAAGATTGTTATTCCAAGTTTTCGCCTCCAAAAAGTTAATAAATCTTTTATGGGGCTGAGTATACGTGTATATAATAAAATTCCGCAGTGTATTCTTAGTTTGCCACTACCAAAATTTAAAATATCTGTAAAAAAAATTCTAACAAGTAAAGCTTATTACACTGTTCAAGAATATTTAGAGGATAAACATGTATGGAATTAATGTCTATTGAATGTCGGGCAGGACAGCTGCCAGCTAATGTAATAGTAAAATATACCATTGACTTTGAAAAGAGCAACTGTTGAGTTTCTTGCCGGCTCTTCTCAGCAGAACTGCCTTCCGAACCGGTGGTAGCTTTTTGTTGACATGTACATTCGACGATTCAAAAGTGCTTTTATAGTTTATTTGAATAAAGAATATTTTGAATTTGAATTTAATATAAAATATTAGCACTTAAACATACATAGAAATAAAAACTATATATGACAACAATTATTTTCTGTAACTCAAAACACATTTCAGGGCGCTAACAACTTCCCGCGGCCACGATTCCCGCGATCACGCATTAGCGTGTTTCGGTGGTGCGGGCGGGCAGCACGCGTGCGCGGTTGCGAAACAATTGGGGATTTCTACTGTTTTCACGCATAAATATGCAGGTTATTATTATATACTAGTACTTATAACTTGCTTTGACTGTAGTCAAATAAGGAAAAAGGTAACAGTAACTCTGAACGCAGATGCAATGGATTACATCGAAACGATTAACTAGATGTAATATTATACCCTATAGATAGCATACTTCCACGATAAATAGACACACATTTTTTTTCTTTAATTTCTATAAGTAGTTCCTGATATTATTGTATTAAACCAAACTAACTCTTTAGCTTTATAATATAGTATAGATATTGGAATTCAGCTTCTTATCATTTTTAATCAGCTTCACGCTGTATCCCGCACAAAACAGGATAGGCGGAGGAAACCTGGAAAGTCAGTGTGAAGGCACTCCGATCTAATTAAGACACTTCCGCTCCCCACTTTCTGCCTAATCTTGAACCTCGTTGCCAGTGGAAGTGAAAATATTAAATATTTCAAGTCCTCGGCTGGAAATCGAACCCGCCTGTCGCGTTTACAGTACTACTTACTATTTTCCTTACTTTCCTTATTCTTTAGGTATCCTCTCAGCTTACGGCATGGCGTTGGCTGACGTAGTGCAAGAAGCTCAGGAACCTTGTGCTGTGGAATATAATACTGATAATTTTGACAAATTAGATGAACAACTGTATAAATTGGCTGAAGCATGTAAAGATAAGTTGAAAAATCAGGTAAGAGAAATACAATACAATGAATACAAAAATTGTGTTTACTTCAAAAAACATTATTTTGAAATTAAGAGCTGCTTTGTAAGATTTTTATTGAAAAACAAATATATCAGTTATGTATGAGTTTTTCCTTATAAACTTTTAAAGTATGTTAAAATTTATAACAACCGAAATAACTATTTATGTTCAGAATTATAAAAAAAATCTAACATTTTATTATATTTTATGCTATAAAGCAAAAATGCAATATTAATTCTAGGGTTTCAAGGACAGCCAAATAGTAGTCGAGCCATACCTACATATGCGTTACTTGGGAACCGACTTCGCACTTATGGTGCCACCGGCAAAAGGGAATGGCACTAAGCATGGGGACTTCTATACTTCATTTGTTAATAGGTATCTTTTTAATCTGCCATTATAAATTGATGATTTGTAAGTTTAAATCATATATGGTTGAAAAAATTTAGTTAACGGCAAACAACAGGGAGCGGGTTTGAGCCGCCATGTTCAAATTTTAAAATGCTTCTAATTAGAACGTGAACAAATTTCTTTATAAAATTATTAATTACTTATAAATTATTATAATCTATTATTTTTTCACATTTTAGATACAAAAACGAATTCGGTTTCACATTATCCAATAAAATCTACATAGATGATGTCCGAGTTCGTGGTATCGGTAAGAGTGAAGTGGCTAACGAAATAGCACCCTCTAGCGGTAAGGGAATCAAACCCAACGTGGAAAAGGTAACTTAGTTTTTTATTTGTTAATTTTATTTTCAGCTAAAGACTTACAGACATTCGGCTTGTACCTATTTTCCATATATATTTTTTATTTTACTAAATTTGAAATATCACTTTTATTCTGAATAAGTTCTTTTTTGTGGTTATTATTTAAATTGTTTGAAGAATATTTCTTTATTTATACTTTATTACAACAATATGAATAAACACAAAAGGAGAAAAAGATAAAAATAATCGGAAAACACAGGATTGTTTAGATTGTAAGTATTAAATATTAAAAAAAAAATATAATTTTATAGGTCGTGAAAGTATATTTCGAAGGTGGCTATCAAGACACCGCTATATATTTATTAGAGAAGTTACTCCCAGAACAAGAGATCTTTGGACCAGCGATTATTATGGATAAATTGTCCACTATACTTGTGGAACCTGGTATGTGTTGTATATAAAAAACAACATTTATCGATATAAAAATCGATCAGAATATATTGATGTGTGATATGACTAATATGATTATCAAAAAAAAAACTTAATTAAATACCTATAAAACACATTTCAATTAAATTTCGAATCCAAGTAAGCGGTTATTATAATATGGACATTAAAAGGTTGTTTAAAATATTTTTGAAATGGAATTTCTTTAGAACGTTGTGAATTGTAACTTTATGAATTGAAAATGGAACAATAGAAAATGAAAAATATATGCATACATAATCTATTATTTTCGTTTGAGATTTGAAAAAAAAAAAAATTACGATAAACTCTACATTTGCCATACTCATTGTTTTATTTACAGTGTACTTCACATAATATATTTTTACTCGACTTCATAAAAAGAAGGTTATGATTATTATTGGAATTTGATAATGTTTAAATATGATGATCGATTTTCCAAGCATGTTTGCCAAGTTTCGTAAGTGTGTGCTATTTACAAAACTTTTCGGAAACTATTAGTCAAACTATTAGTCTTTTTTTAATTTAAACAGTTATATTCTCGTTAACATTTCTGAGAGAAACATATATTATATAGGCCCAGGTAATTGACACGTATTTTAAGTTAGAATTTTTAAAATTATTCTTGTTATTACTATCAACTACTTTTTATGTATTTAGATTGTAAGGCAGAAATAACAAAATATGGCGACATTCGTATTACAATGGGCGCGGGAAAGCCTAAAATGGTTACGGCGGACCTTGATTCAATACAACTGAGCATATTCTCTCATCGTTTCATGTCGATCGCTGAACAAATGGGCAGGTAAGAATATAACTCTAAAAAGTAATATACTAATTGTGATTTCGATGATCGCAACCTCTAAATAAAGTAGCCTAACTAGTACCCACAATTTCTACAACTTATAATTTTTCTAGAAAGTGATTATATGCCCTATTTTAAAATTTTATGGCGTCGATTTGTATTTTTTTTTCAAATTATAGTTTGCAATATTTTTTCATGAAATTTTGGACCATCAAACATGAGAAAATTAAGGCGCACTGGCGTAGTGTTTGCGAGAATTATTTTAATTATCCGCCACTAACCAGCCACAGTTTGGAAATTGGCTTTTAATATACATATATTTCAACACCAGATCATATTGTTTGTACAGGGTGTTACAAAGAACATCAATATCAGTGAATATAAAAGAGAGACTAGATTTCTCATGTGCATTATTCGGCCCCGATGGTGGCTTAGTGTCCAACGCGCCTCACATTCCGGTTCATTTGGGCGCTATGCAGGAGACTGTTCAATATCAGGTAAGTTATTTTATATATCAAATAAAAGTTCAGCTTCACGCTGTCAAATTTAAATAAATATTTCATTTCCTCGAGAGGGGATCGAACCTACAACCAGTCGCGTTTACAAGCACAAACTGCCCCTGCGCCACGACTGACCTAATATTTTATGTCAGCCAATATTAAAGAAAGATTTTACTTCTCTTGTGGGCTCTTCGATCCCGATATTGGCTTGGTGTTTTACGCGCCTCGCTTACCGATACATTTGGCTGATATACAGGAAATCGATCTTTTCTGTAGAGAGTATGTAGTGTTACGCTCCTTTTTTTAGTGTTCGTTTTTTATATTATAAATTTTATGTGTTTTTAGGTTGTGTTGTGTAAGGTTTGAACCCAGTACTGTGAGAATTACCTTCTGAAATTAGAATATTTATTTATTTCTATTTAAATACGCAGCAAAGTCTTAAAGAAAAATTGTGTTAAAATATAACAAAATTCAAGTAAAACTAAATAATCAAAAATTACTTACCATAGGTCTAATACGTAATAATATTTGTACTTTCAACAGATTAAAGTGCGTGGCGATACACTTAAACCAGGAGACGTACTATTGGCAAATCATCCAAAAGCGGGAGGTTCACATTTACCAGATCTAACTGTCATCACTCCTGTTTTTCATAAGTAAGTGTGTATAGTACGATTAATGAGTATTTAGCCACTGAAGTTAGGCTTTCTGAACTTTTGTGTGTTGTTCACTCGAGAAGATTATAATTAAAAGTAAAAAAAAACTTCAAATCAAATCTGCGCAGACATTTACAGTTATCTTCAGGACGGTCACAACTCGTCGTCCATAATGTAGATACATACAGCGTGAACTTAAAAACAACAAAACAAATAATTAATTCAAAAATAAAAATCCTAGCTCCAGCAAAAGGCCGATCTTCTTCGTGGCATCCCGAGGACATCACGCGGACATTGGGGGTTTAACGCCGGGCTCTATGCCTCCGCACTCTACCACTCTAGCGCAAGAGGGCGCCGCCTTCCGATCCATGCTTTTGGTGGATGGAGGGGTTTTTAAAGAAAAGGAATTGGTTGAGGGTAAGAATTATTAAGTGCTTAAAGTGGACGAACACGCGAATCGCGTTTTGCGACGACACCATTGGTGTCATATTTCATTTACCGGGTGGAAATTGAAACCACGACGAGTCGCGGTTACAGTCACACGCTTGTGATTCTGAATAATGTGGAAGTGAATTAGTGTAATATTATTATCTGCCAAGGACAACCATAAGCAAAATTTATCAATGTTCACAAAAACTGTAAAAATTGATTTTACTTTAATCAATATTAATATAGAATAGTTTTATACAAATGTATATACAATAAAATATATTTTAGAACTAATGAAGCCAGGCAAAGTAACGGGATGTTCTGGAACAAGAAACTTGAGTGACAATTTGTCAGATTTAAAAGCGCAGGTCGCTGCTAACCAACGGGTAAAGCATTTCTTATTTTTTTTGCTTGTAAGAATATCAATATGTTTGTTTCTTTAAAACATAATAGAGCCATGCTGAGTAAAACAATTGGGTATATTTATTTATGCATTCATTTACACCAATAACATTTATTTATAATTTTAAGTTAAAGAAAATTGTAATTATAATTACTTGTAACATAATAATTACTTATTTCAATACATTTTTTTTAATAATAATTTTATATTTATTAGAATAATAATAAACAATTAGGATTTCTTTGTATAACAGGGAATTCAGCTAGTAACTGAATTAATAGACGAATACAATTTAGACGTCGTACAAGCGTACATGGGGCATATACAGAAAAATGCTGAATTAGCTGTCAGAGATATGTTGAAGGTATGTTTATCGTTCTTTTGTATAGCACTTTCTCTTACTTTAAAGAGCGGCTTAACACTAGTTTACGTCTGTCTACCCTGTTCTATGCGGGATACAGCGTGAAGTTATGAAAATAATAAATGATTAAAGTTTAAATCTTTTATTATTTTAATTGTAATCAATCTTATTTATGTGGTCTTGTATTAAACATTTTGATATTTTTAATTCTAATGTAAGTTATTATAGTCATCATAAATCTGACATAAGCTTATTATGGCGTAGTGGAACAATTGACAGTGTTGTAAATAACTTTACTTTAAATTAATGATTTAATTATATAATTACAACATATTATATATCACAGGAAATAGCAAAAAAAGCAATAGAGAAAACAGGTTCAGCAATACTAAAAGCAACTGAGTACATGGATAATGGTACACCCATCACACTAACAGTGACTCTTGATAAGGAACTAGGTAGTGCTGTGTGCGATTTTATGTAAGCTATATAGGATTTATTGTTACTTGTTATTATTTTGTGGTCCGATAGGAGGCTTTTTTATGTAAATTAATTTTTACTTTTTGTTTTTTTTTGTGTCAAATTATAATTTTATGTTTAGTAAAAGAAAAAAATTGTCAAATAATAATGTCAAAATATAAAAACGTATCGATCCTTCTCCTTTTTGATTTGTATTATTTGTTGTAAGTAATGAAAAAGAAAGAAAACAGTATACAGTGTACGTGAAAGGTGTTATAATTTTCTAAAACTTCAGATTTTTTCATTAAATATGCATCATAGTCTTTAATTTTAATTTAATAATTTTTTATAATAACATACTCATATTTATATTTTTAGGGGCACCGGAGTAGAAGTATGGGGTAACCTGAACGCGCCCCGGGCGATAACATTATCAGCTCTCATATATTGCTTGCGTTGTATGGTTGGATACGACGTGCCTTTGAATCAGGTTTTCTTACTTTTTTTATATTGACGTATTTTCCTGTACATCTTCCTCATTCCTCCCTTTGCCTAACCGGTTTTCTGTCTTTCTCGTACAAAACTGGGATGAAGACTTAACAGATCTGAGTATATAAACGTGGTTGTTGTGGATTCGATTTCTATAAAGAAACTGGTAATATATAAATTATTTACATTGGTACAGTGAATAACGAACGGAGTGTTTTAACACATTAATGTTCCCTATACCCCAATATGCGGGATAGAGGGTGAAGCTGTAAAATGACTTAGTAAAATAACCTAATTTCTATGCATACAGGGCTGTTTAAATCCAGTCAAAGTGATAATCCCACAAGGCTCCATACTAGATCCTTCAGAACACGCAGCGGTGGTTGGTGGTAATGTGTTGACGTCGCAACGTATTGTAGATGTTGTGCTGAAAGCTTTCCAGGTAATTGTTTATATTTGTATGTATTATTTGTGTAGTTTCTATTTTGTGGTAAAGGGGACCTTAATTTTAGTAAGAATTCAAAATTTATTTTGGTCTTAAGTGTAGTTGTGTGTTTGATCATGTCTAAGGCAGAAGCTGTTAGGAGCTAAAACACTGTATTTTAAATGTTAAAATAATTGAATAAAGTAAGATCGTCATGACATACTGGGGCAGTGTCTGGTTGTATTCAGTATAGTGAGTTTCAGCCAATCCAATGATACAATAATTTTACAGCAATTTAGTCGAAAAAAACTGATACAACTTTTTTATTTATGAATCAATTAAAATAAAACAAACACTAAATGTTAAAGTAAAGAATCTTTGCTAAAATACAATAGTGAAAACGGCATTTAAATAATTTCTGAGATAAGCGTGCACAACAATACAGACAAACAAACAAAAATTTAAAAAATGGCTTTTTTCATAGTTCTTATTTGTATTAATTATACCAGGTCTGTGCAGCATCTCAAGGATGTATGAACAATTTAACCCTAGGAGAGGCGAATTGGGGTTATTATGAAACAGTGGCCGGTGGTAGTGGTGCTGTAAGTTATATTATAATAGTTTTATAATAATTAGGATTATTTTGAAAAACATGTATTTTTAATTTTAGGGCTTAAAAAATTAAAAAAAAAATCCTTCCATTTGAAATCTCAAAACTATAAATGTTATTTGGATTCCATTCTAACGTCAATCGACCGTCTAAGAAGAAGCTCTAATAATTGTCAAAATAGCAGAATACTAACAGTATTTTATATATTTTTTCCCATTTATTCCAGGGCCCCGGCTATAACGGGGCAGGAGGTGTCCACACACACATGACGAACACACGTATAACTGATATTGAAATAGTTGAGACGAGATACCCATTGCTGGTCACTAAGTTCAGTTTGAGAGACGGATCTGGTGGAAGAGGTGAGGCATTTACGATTTAAATAGAAATTAAGAAAAAAAATGCTTCATGGGGGTTTTGACAACGCTTTATATTAATTTATTCCCACTTTACACAACCCTCCTATGCGTTCACAAGACTTAGTGTTAAAAGATACGAAAAAAATAATAGCAGCGTTTTACCTGAAATAAAACGTTTATTAATTTACTTACCTTATTCGAAGCTTATTAAATGAGATAGGCACTACGTTTCCCGCCTGTACTTCCGGTAAAAATATTCATTGCGTTTTAGTAAACACCAGGCAGCGATTAATCGCAAGCTTCGAATAAGGTAAGTAAATTAATAAACGTTTTATTTCAGGTAAAACGCTGCTATTAATTTGACTGTCCCTTATTCGAAGCTTATTAAATGAGACGTGTTTGTTATCGCCTGGTGGAAGTGACGAACGCCAATGTGATAGCAGTATAGATCACTTGAAGACTGTATACTAGAGTAGTACATAGTATAGGTATATTGAATGCAATATAAACTAGAAAATGTCATAAGGCGTATTTTAACAAATCTACTTTTATATGAAATCACAATCATTGAACTCTTACTTTAGAGTGAAAGTAAATTTTATGAGAAATAAATAAAAAGAAAAATTGTTATTATAAAAGTATAACTAGATATTGCTTTCTCATTTTAATGAGAAACTTTATTACAATTATTCATACATTTATTATCAAAATA
>JAKRZM010001341.1:637602-671062 GCA_036379175.1 Heliconius cydno galanthus | reverse complement strand
CAATGAATATTTTTACCCACGGCTGTCAAAAGGAAGGGACTGCCAAGTGGAAGTGACGTCAGGGGAAAAAGGCGTGGCCTAAGAAGGAAGTACAGGCGGGAAACGTAGTGCCTATCTCATTTAATAAGCTTCGAATAAGGGACAGTCAAATTAATTACCTAATTTCTTTTCTCATACAATTAAATTATTTTATTTGGAAATTTAAATGAAAAAAAGAACAATAAATAATAATTAAAGTGTTATGTATTTTAATGATTTAACTTTTTAAGATTTTTGAAGCAAAAATATTGAATTACAAAAAACATTATAGGTCAATGGAATGGGGGCGATGGTATTACAAGAGAATTAGTGTTCAGAAGATCAGTACAGCTCTCTGTTCTGACTGAGAGAAGATCTTTCCAGCCTTATGGGATGAACGGTAATATTAAATTTTTCATCTAAATAGACATTTTGTTACCATGATTTACTTTAAACTTGAAAGTATTTTAAAATTATTGGTGTTTCAGTAAAGATTCTAATAACAAATATACACTATTGTTCCTTTCATAATAGTCATTATATTTCTATTGATTTTATTTTTAAGTATGTCCTACGCTCTATAGATTATATAGTTAGTAATTTATAATTTGTACATTAATTATTTTAGCAATTTTTAAAATACACACTGTATTTTAATTGTAACTGTTTGAACCGAATAATCACGCATATTAAGTATTCGAGAATACATTTTAGAAAATCTGACATTTTGATCACTTTGTTATAATTAGTGGTACATGATTAGTCAATTTTATTAATCGAAAAAATACGTTAAATTTTAAATATTTTCATTTTCTCTAATAACGAGGCAAAGTATCGCATTGAATTTCCGCCGTTCAACACACAATGCCTCCAGAATTCGGCGAAAAGTGGGGAATGGAAGTAGTTTAATGGAGTGTCTTAACACTAGACTCCCAACCTGGGAGTCCCTTACCCCCTCTGCCTACTCTGCTATATACGATACGATACAACGTGAAGAAAAAAAATATTTTACATATGACATTAAAACTTTAAATTATTCTAGTATAAAGAGTTACATATGTAAATTAAAACAATGTCGATTACCTATTGCCCGTCTCTTTTAACATAAAATAATTTAAATACAAAATCTTCTCCTAAAGGCGGTGAACCAGGAGAAAGAGGACTCAACCTACTTCAACGCGCTGACGGTAGATTGATCAATCTTGGAGGAAAGGCATCTGTTGAAGCTAAGCCAGGGGTGAGGATATTAATAATAATAAAAAATATACTTTATTGCACTCAAATAAATACATAATCATAATGCATCGCAATTTCGGTGGAAAAGGGGAACGGAGGGTCTTAACAGTAGGTTCCTGCTTAAAGCTGCTGTTAAAGCTGAAAAAAAAACTATATTATTATGTTTCCCAGGACAAATACGTAATGAATTCTCCAAGTGGAGGTGGCTATGGGCGTCCAGACACGAAACAAACGAACGTACAAACAAATGAAATATATAGTGAATTTCTGGAACGAGGCAGCGTTTTTGAGTATAGAAGTGCACAAGAATCTGTTTAATAAAAGTTTTATCATTTTTCTTCAATGTTATTAGAATGGTATGGTATGTAATCATTTAAATTAGTGTTTTGTAGCTTTATTTTCTTAAACTTTTGTGTATTTTTTTCTTGCTTTTACTGTGTTTGTCTATATATTTCAGTCTTTATACAGTTTGTTTGATCAAGGAATAGTCAGAGGAATAGTGGAGTTATTTTTCACAATAAAATCTATTCATAACTTAAGCTTTGTTAATTACTTTAAATGATTGCTGTTTGTTTTAGTTTTTCAGTAATTTCTGTAGCTTCTGTTTGTAGTATACTATAATAAACTAGGCACAAAGTGTAAGTACAATAATATAGTCAAATGTTCACAAATTTTTAATTAATACATTTATTGGGCGATGGTGTTCTTTTTATAGCTTTAAAGATTAAGTACAATGAAATATAATATTATATACATTTGTTATATTGTAAAATAGGCTTTAGAAAAATATTTTTAATCATGTTTTAATAATCATTATTTTTATTATATTATATTGTTTACTATTGTTATATTTAAAAATAAATGTTTAATCTGTTAATATGTCTTTTATTTATCCTTGTGATATATATAATATAGACACCCTATAATGTACTAAATTATGCCATGTGAGATGTGGGTGAATAAAATTACGACTTAGATTATACCACTACTTTATCCATATATTGCATTATTATTCAAAATTCATCGTACATATATTTAACTCAATTATATTTATTGCAACTTATCAGTTTCAAGTCGCATTTTGATAATTCATTTTTAAGTAAATATCATCTTTCTTATCAATCTACATATGTCAGGGACTCCAGCAGCAGTCAACGCCTCTCTATTCTCTTATGCCCAAAAATATATGTCCATGACCACTTCAAAACAATTATTTAATGATTTTAAATTCTCTCGCCCTGGTAGACAAAGCATGGCGACAATATCTTGAGATTGCGCGATATGTGGGGAATGGTGTATCTCAACACTAGGTTCCCTCTGCCTACCCTACTATACGGGTAAAAGCTGAAACCGTCTTTTTCATCATTTTAAATGAATATCGACTTTCTTGTCAAACTTCATATTATGTCAGGCGTGATCTCCAGCCGCGGCCAAAGCCTCCCTATTCTCATATGCCCAAAATCCATGTAACTCCAGCAATATGGACACAGCAGTGTGTCCGTGCCCACTCCTAACTAAATCTTGTAACGTTATACGGGAGGGGTGTTCAGGTCTAATCATGTCGAATATTTCGTCTTTTACGTCGTCGAAGTTGACTGGTTCGGCGCCGTGGGCTATCATTTGTTCTTGTATTGCCTGTAACAAATAACATATTTTAAAACAACTGCTTTTATAATACAAAGCTTTAATAATGTCAATCTTTGATTTATTGAGGATATTTAACTCTTTTAAGCATCCCGCACTTAACAGAATTGGCAGAAGGTGGGGCATGGGAACTTAGTGCTAAGACACTCCAAGGAAATGAAAAAATTTAATGTTTCATTTTCTCGTTTAAAGTCGCACACTTATGCCACTTTATCACGACCGGACGCTTGTTTTCTAAATAGCAATAAATTGATTAAATTATCACAAATATTCTTTTCCAATTAAATAAAACGCCTTTCCTTCTATTAGTACCAAGTTTAAGTACATCTTACAGTGCATCTAACTAACATAATGCTGTCTTATGACTGACATACTGACATTCTACCTTGTAGATTGTTGTAATACCTTTGTAGATTTACTTATAGCAGATGGTACTTATATACGGTGAAAATGAAATATAGAGAATCAAATACATGGACGATAACCGCAGGGAAAAAATAAGAAATAGTTTTTTCTTAGCCCCAATTCCACTTACCTTAAAAAAATAATTCAACGTGAAGGCATCCAAATATCCCTGCGAGTTTATATCTAACACCCTAAACAAGTATGCGAGCGCAGCCGGCTGCCTCCTATTCTCGAGCGCCAGCACCAGGTCCAAGTACGTCTTATAGTCCATCTCTCCGTCGTACGTGAGGCACTGCTGGAACACACGCTGGAGGAACGCACGCGTCAGTGTGCCTGAACCGTAGCTGGAATTATCAACATTCAATATAGGTACATACTAATTATGTAAGACGCTAACAATCTGAATTTGAACCACTTATAGTGATTTTATCCCCAAAATATTGGCAGTTATAAGTAAGTAGCTTAGGTGATAATACAATATTATAGTATCAACAAGCTGGTGTGATGATGGAGCTAGGACTTGAATATTGAAACTCATCCGAGGTTATCAGTAAACTATTTGAGCTCGAAGCTATAAATTATGAGCCTACAACAACAATCATACAATTTATAGCTCTGAGGACATTCTAAAGTACTTGTATTACTTGGTGTAGAAAAGCATGCCTTTTAGTTTCTTTTTAAACTATATATTATTATTATTTATTTAAAAATGTTCTTATTTAATATAAGAGTGTAGGTGTTGTAATCTATATATATAAAAGGACTTGTCCTCACTGACTGAGGTAAGACGCACGCACAGCCTTAACCGCTGATGGTAGAAACGTTAAATTTGGACAGACGTTTACTTTCGTAATCTGGACATCCACTAAGAAGGGATTTTGAAAAATTTTAACACTAAAGGGGTGAAATAGGGGTTCAAAGTTTGTATGGAAAAAAAATTAAATCGGCACCGATTTTTATAAAACTGGAAATTTACATTTTTAAAAGTATTTAATTGAACACGTGTTTCATCGTTTTCTAGAATTCACCCCCTAAGGGTGCAAATAAGGGGATGAAAGTTTGTATGGAAAAATCTTTAAATCGCCACCGATTTTTATAAAATTTGAAATTTAGACTTACAAATATTTCATTGAACACATGTTTCATGGATTATTAGAAGTCACCCTTAAATAGGCAAGCGAAGCTGCGCGCGTCCGCTAGTCTTCATATAAGATCACATGATTTCATTATGGCATGCATATTACATTTACAACAATATCTAATGAATACATCGTAGTGAATACATCGTCGTAAGTCTAAGCGAGTTCAATAACACTAACATAAGCTGACACCAAAGAATATACTCTCTTACTGCCTGAAGATAGGATTTTATACTAATAATAGAATTTTCTAGAAGCTAAAAATGAACTTACCCAGCTAACTCAGTAATGCTCAACATGCCATTATGATCTCTATCCAAGTTCAAGTACTGTCCGTATACACGTAAAGCTGATGCGGCACTAAACCAGTTCTGTTCTTGCAATTCCATTGGCAGGTCTTCCTCGCGTAACTTAAATAAACAAAATATATTAAACAATTATAAGCATTTATTAAAATGTTTGATTTGTTTTTTTTATTTGTTGTTTTGAAACTATAGGATTACTCCAGAAATATATGACAGATTATTACCTACACAAAATTTCTTAGAAATTAAATGAAATAAGAGAATGAGACAAGACAATGGACATCCCGATATCTCGAACAATGGAAAAAGTATTACAATATATTAAATACATATATTTATCTCTTTCTTAACTCATCATGTGAGAAAGTGCTGGATGGCACACCTCTTATCCTAAGTTGTTCCTCAGTTTCAGAGTCAGCGAGAGAGGGACCAAAGTGTGATATACAGACTTTCTAACTTTCATAAAATCCTTTATAAAGAATGTAGGATGTGTGGGATGTTCTTACCTACTATTTCAAATACGATATACATTATAAAATACTAATCTCCTTCTCACCTCAAGCAAATCATCCAAGAAAGAGCAGGACAGCACATCTCTAATTCTAACCCGCCCCACTCTTAGAGGGTCCAGGAAGAAAAGGAATTTTCTTGCGGCAGTGCATACGTAGAAGGAGGTAAATGACGAATCTAGACCATCGAGCGCTGCTAATGATGGTACTAATTCGGCTATGTAGCTTTCTAGGTCCTGTGGAAATTGGAAAAACTAGTTAGTGATTTGTTACTTTGTAAAATTATCCAACCATACAGAAATACTGATGACGAAAATAAGTTTAGCAAATGTACAAAAATAATTTTAGCAAATGTGTGAGGATTATGATATAGCTCTATGAGTTTTTATTTTCACGCTATTTGCCATATATAGTAATGTAAGCATTTTTTCTCTTGTTATCAGAGAGGAAATTAAAATAATGAATTCCCTCAAAGGGAGAATTAAAACCACAACCGTTTGTGTTAAGTCAGATGCTGTGCCAATGCACTACAACAACCTATAACCTATAAGAATATATACTTTATAGTTATAAAATTATAATAAAGCATTAACATAACATTAAAAAAATTACACTGACAATCAGACTCACATGTTCAGTAAGATATCCTTGTCCAGTAACATCGTACAAGGACAAACCTATCCTAGTTTGCTGCAACCAAACTCTACGCATTATGTAGTTAAACAACGATACACCTCTAACCCGACCAACTCCACCTTCCGCTGCTTGGAGACGACCAAATACCTCTGCTGTGAAGTATGGACTGAAATATGATTGATTTTTATGATTACTTAATAATACTCCAGTCGTCATTTCCCAAATTTGTGCAGACAATGGAATATTACAACACTGGGTTCTTTCTGCCTACATTGCTATATTCAGTGGACAAAAAGTGGTGATTAAAATTTTATTAAGCATTTACCTATATTTTGGTCCAGCTTCTTCCCTAATTTTTTTAAACTGCAAATAATCAATAGTAAGTTCATCACTATTGGCCATACTGTAACTTCCATTGGACTTCTCAAGAAGGCTCCATAAAAATTTAAGTTCACCATTATCTAGCAATTCTTTGCTTTTCTTCTGTAAAAATTGGGCACGGGTTTCTTCTCTAAGTTTTTGTGCTAAAACATCATCGGGCCGTGGCAATTTAAAGTAGAATTTAGGTATTTTTTTGTATGTCTTTTTATCACCTTCTACTTTGGGTTTGTAGAGTTGCTTAAAAGTTTCAAGTTCAACTTTTTCACTCTCTTCCTTGGTAGTGCTTATATGAGTTTCTATAATAATAACAGTTACTTAATAAAACAATAATGAATACATATTTTATAATGTACAAGGGATGTACGTGATAGTTATTTTGGAATTCTAAAATAAATTTGTAAAATATATGCTTTAAACCATTACAAAAAAGATCAAATTTCAAAAACTACATACCATCTAATTTTTTAATATATATTCTTAAACGATTTTTTAACATTTCATTCACTTTTTTGGTTTCTTCATCCATTACAGTTGCACAAGAGCTTGGTAGATCGCTTGTACCAGTTTCAACACTTTTGTTTTCTTTATTGGACATTTTTAGTTAAATATTTAATAAGTAAATTTAATATGTTTTAAAATATAATTTAAGTTATTGTTTATGAATTTCCTCGTTGCTCCTGAACTATTTGAATTTAAAGTTGTCGGCAAAGATCTAAAGAAAATAATTAAATGTAAAATAGAAAATTGATCACGATACAAATATAATATAAATAAACAATCAACAAATTCATTTGGCAGCTCAAAAGCGTTTCAAAACACGCAATTTACAAACATTTTTTGAAATTATTGGACAATAAATTACCTTTTATTAATCTAAATTTACAAAATGTTAAAATATTTACATAAAATATTATTTGATAAATATAATATAAAAACTTATAGTATATTCAGAGAACAAAGTAATATAACGAAAATATGACAATTTTAGTTTTGCCGTAAATCGTAACGTATTTAGTTTAGTGTTATAACTAATTTATAGATGGCGTTGCTAGACATATAAAAAAATAATAAAATTTCGAGCACGTTTAAGTCTTTTGTATGTAACATTTGATCATAAGCAATTACAATTTTTAAATTTCACAACTAAACGCACATGCTCAAAAAATAAAATAAAAATGTGAATAATTATTATTAGTTATATATTAATAACAAAATATTTTATTTCATATATGTTGCAGGTCATATAATTCACACGATTTGTTTAAAGACAGATTGTTATAATTTATTTTTTAAACGAAGAAGTTATTCACAAAAAACATATTACTAATTTTACATATTGTTAATTTTTTACAGAAGTTTATTTTGGTGATATTTAAAACTAATTATAGATAAAATATTGAGGCAATTACAAGATATGACATATCAATTAAAATTTTTGTTTTATACATAGGTAGGTATATAAATTCAAAATTAATAAATTAATCACAAACACTGAATTTAAATATTTTCTAAGTTTTCCTATTAGTAAAAACTTATATTTCGCTTATCTCAGGAACTACTCGATTGAATTGAGCTATTTTTCTGATGCATAGTCCATATATCGAGGAGCACCAGCCGTGGCGCAGGGGCACAAAGTGTGACTGTAAAATCGATTGGTTGTGGGTTCGATCCTCATTCTAGGAAATGAAATATTGTTGTTTACATTTAAATTTTAGTTGAGTTACACCACTCGACATGCAATGCCGTAAGAACTTGGCGGAAAGTGAGGAACGAATATCTCAACACTAATTCCCTTTGCCTACCTAAATCAGCACTACTGTGTGCGGGATAAAGCGTGAAGCTGATTTTTTCTATACACTATAATATTTTATAATGGTCAAAGTTACTGGGCACTTAGAATATGTCATATTGTGCCATTCATAATTCTTAGTTATTTGTAATTGACTATGCAAGTGGAGTCGCAGGCAAAAACTACTTTATTTTAAAACTATTATCTACTCCCCACACATAAAAAGTTATTTCTCAATATCGAATGCACTTATTCTATACTAATTCAATAATTCCTATAGCTATAACATTGGAATAACTATTTTACCGCAACAAAATCAAATTTTAAGATCCAGCGGTTGGGGTTTCGAGCAGAGCTTTGTAAATTATTTGCGATTTCTGTTCCTTATAGACATAACATGAAAGTTTTATGGACTGTTTTACGTGCATTCGGTTATTTCACTGGTAAAGAAGACTTGTAATACAAGTTGTATGAATTTAAATCACTTATTATAAAGTTGCATAGGATTACTTTTTTATGTAACTTAATTTGAATGCAGCCATACTAAACTTTTGGCACGTAGACAATACTTACAAATTGTTAAACATAAAAAGTCACAGATTCTAATGATAATTTGGAATATTCGAGGTTACGATTTAAAGCCTATAATATTACAGTAATAAGAAAACAAATTATCTTATTATCATGATCGTAGTTTTTCTAAATTCGTAAAACTAAAGCTATAAAATTTACACACTGTATTTTACATTTAGAAAAGTAGGCAGAGAGAAGTGTCGTGTCTAAACACTCTATTACTCCTCAAATTTGCCACGCTCCGTATGGAGTGGCGGAACTCAACGCTGTACTTAAAGTTAAACCGACCAGAAATAAACCAATGTATTGAAAAGATCAATTGCCCATCTTCTACAGGGGAAACAAAAATAAATGTCGAATACACATTTTCTTTGTTTTTTGTTTATTAATTGAATGCTTTAACATTGCGTATATTTGACAACTTACTACTGCACCAAAGTAGTTTTAGCTAGCTGCAGTAAGTACTTATGTATCCTTTCATATGTCTGAATCCAAATTATATTACTGAAATTATTTTCGCTAGTCGCAATTTTTTTTATTTTTTTTATTATTAGCTTTACGGTGTATCCTGTCTATAGCAGGGTAGGCAGAGGGAATCTAGTGTTAAGACACTACGTTCCTCATTGATAAGGCGGTTTAAGTGGCGGAATTTAACGCCGTGCTTTGCCTCGTTACTCAGAGAGAGGAAATGAAAATATTAATAAATAATAATTCCTTCCATTAAGAGGGAATCGAATCCGCAACTATCACGTTTACACGCTTGTGTCACGCGCCACGACGGCCTCTAAAAATAATTTATATAGTATAAATATTCTATACATATATATAAATTTTGCAAAATTACTATTTCTTTGTGAATGAAAATCAAATGAAAGTATTTCTATGGGAATCCCTAATGGGTAGTTAAATACCAATAACCTTTGTAAGTATAATTCTAGTACTTTAATAATCATAAAGGCCGCAAAACTTGATTTTACTATTTAAATGGGCAATATCGCTGACGCTCTATGCTGGGATGCTTACGAGTGGTTGTACTATTAACTTACAAGGTATTATTTAGGACTTAAATTTGTCACTTCTAGAAATAAAACAATAATAATTAAACATTATTAAGAAAAATCATTAATAATGTATGTGTACACTTAGAAGAGGATAGGAAATACAGACAAATAATAAGAAAGCATTGATTTTAGCATAGATATTTTTATCTGTACGGTATATAAAAATAAATATTGTTTAAATCTGGTTTTATTAATCCTATTTTACTGTCATTTTAATGTGTTTATTTAAATTATTCGTTGTGTACAAAGTAGATTATTAAAAAAATATTAAGTCGTGTGCCCTTATGTGGTTGATGTCATTTCCAGTATCTATATTGGGTACCTTAAGGTTCCTTTTGTGAATCTTTGTTGCGGTTTAATATAAAAGAAAGACTATCTTTCAAATCATTTAATGTGATTTCTAAGTGAAACGGTTATGTTTTCTTTTCGTCTATAATACGTAAGTTGTGGTATTTGAGAGATATATTATTTAATTTTTAAGCATGAGAGGCCGTCGTGATGCAGTGGAACAGAGTTTAACTATAGATGCAATGGTTTTGGGTTCAATCTTCAATCGGAAGAATGATTTTTTTTAAATTATTTTCATTTCACCGATAGTAGGCAAAAATAGCTATAGTTTAGTTTCGTTTATTTGTAGTTTCCTTGTATATATCTAAGTAATATTACGCTGTCTTAGTTGATGTAACTAAAAATGTTTTACATACTTTGCTATGCAAAATTCAAATGAATATAGTAACATATATTATGTATGATAAATCGGTTTCCTCACTACGGCTATGCACGTAACCGAGTAATTTCACTTATAAAACATACATACATACATTTTTTTTTATATTGAAAATTATTTCGTCCGTTCTGCGTTACGTTAATGACGCGAGTAATTATATAAGATTGTTAATTATTACACAATTTTACTTTACGATTCCAATTTTAGATATGATTGGAAGGAAGTTTTCTATTATTTTTAATTGCATTTAGAGGCCGTCATGGCGCAGGGGCATGGGTGTGACTGTAACGTGACGGTTGTGGGTTCGATTCTCACTTGAGCAAATTGATTGATTTATCAATATTTTCAATTCTTCGCTCTGGTACCAAGGCGAAAGTCCCGCATTGTATTCCACCACTCACTCAACAGGCAATGCTTCGAAAAATTCGGCGGAATGTGGGGAACGGAGTGTCTAGCACTGGGTTCTTTCTGCCTACCTTCCTTTGTAATTTTTTTATATATTGCATTGTCCTATATACTCGAGGGCTCGAGCTCGATAGTAAATAAAACTTTAAAGGTACTTTTTACAACTTTTACAATTATTTTATTAATACAATTCAATCAAGTCAATTGATTCATAAAGTATGCTATTGTTTCAGTTGTCTAACAGAATGGTTCTCCTATGTTTCTAATAAGAAATATTTTGTATACCCATTGTTTATAATGTAATTCAGCATATTTTATTGTGTTAAAGCCAAAGTAAATTGCAATAATGTTTAACTATGGTTTATGCTTGTCACACGACTACAACACGGCTGGGACCAAAGTTACCGTTAAATGTTCTGAAACTCTAAAACGGTATTTATAAATGAGTGGAGCAGGCTTCAGAGGTAAGTTTTTATCACCGCCATCGATATCGATGAAAGGGTCAAATAGCTTAAACGATTTTGCGGTTAATTATAATTACTATTGAGTTACAACCTTTTCATGTAAGGCAATGTGGAAATGACTTGGTCTTTCTTGAGTACTTAAGATGAGGATGTTCTATCTGTCATGATTTTTCTAGATAAAAGTGGAAAAGCTGTTCTAGGCATAGTTGTTTTCATTGTTTGGCCTTTAAAAATGAAAACTTAATGCTAGCGTTTGTTTTAGTTATAGCATCAACCATATTATAAACTAACACTTGTAGTTCGTTTCATACAGAATGAGTGCATACGCCGGCAAACTTAAATTTGTCAATTTTAATAAGTTGTACTTCCCGTTGACCTACAATCTGAAAATTGGATTACGGAATACTGATACGGGACCGTTGGTGGGTAAGTTCGACTCGTACTTGACTGGTATTGTTTCTTATAGCAGGGTAGTAAAAGAGTTAATGGGGGGAAAAGAGTAATTCCGTTCTCCACCTTCCGATGGAATTCACAGCATTTCGTGTTCATTTAATCTATTAAAAAAAGTATTGACTAAACTAAAGAAGTATCGATTAACTAAATTTACATAAACATAAATACTAACATTGTACGTTGATTATACATAAGAATTAACATCAATATTCAACTTTATTTGCATAGTGTTTTTTATAGACTGAATGTAACCTGACTATATTAAAATAGTTAATGTACAGATTAATATAAAACTTCGTAGTATCATGTTTCAAATTCCATTTACTTCTATTCTCATACAATTTTGCGTATATTTAAATTTTTAAAAGCCACTTTAGTTAAGATCTTACGAAAAGAACAACAAAGGCAGTTTAATTAGACATTAAAATAGTTTGACTATTAGTACAAATAAATATAATCAGTCAATAATCAAAAAAAAAATGCTAAATATTACATAATTTAAAGAAACTGATATATTCTTATGACAAAAGGTAAATGAAACAACTAACAAGCGTAAACCGGACCATCCGTTGGGTGCGCGAGCGCAACTAGCAGTCGCAACCGCCCCGGCCAGTTTCTTAGCAGGCCTCAGTTATGCTTGAGACTCCGCCGGGGGCGCACGTGTGCGGTCAGTGTCGATGTTTAGTGTTCTAACAATTGGTTGAAAAAGTTTTACAGAGCTTTTGTGATTAATATGGACGGATAAAATTATTTATTATTGGTGAGTTAGTTTATATTTTATATGTAATTTAAGTTTAATAGAGTTGAATAATATGTAGTGTTAAGCTTCTCTATTTTTTCTGAGGTTGTGTACAAATCAATAAAGTTAAGCATGTAAAACATATTTTTATGGTATCCATGTTGTAAACGGAGAGTTTTATTATGGTTTCAATCTCTCCGACCTTGTAAGTTGGTGGAATGTTAGGCGGTCAAAGAAAATGTGAACGTCGATTTAGGCGCTGTTCAGATCCGGTACTATGCTGTATATAAATGTATTGTAAGGGCACAAATACTCGGAATTTTGTTTAAACTCGTATATTTGGTAATGTTTTATTTATAATCTGTATGACACACAGGAAAAAATGTGTGACATATGCTGTAAATATTTGTCTTGGACCTAAGAATAAAAAAAAAAAATATTTTTTAATAGAGTTATTAATATTTTATTTTACAAGAAACAATGAAATATATTAAATATTTAGTGACGTTATTTGGTTGGTTACAAAAGACTTACATACTTTTTTAATTTACTATATGCAGGAATGTAGATTAAAGCTTTCAATGGTATGTGTAAAAAATGTAACAATACAAAATTAATATTTTGATTCGTGAGGATTCGTCATAATTATTTGAAATATTAACCTCCATTCCATAATAAGTTTATGTAAGTCGTTCGAATTCAAACCATGCGTGCTCCCTTTAATAACGTACGAAACAATTGGACAGTTGATGTATGGTATATTATTAATCGTATTTCTTATACTTTAGTGAAAGTAGTTTAATAAATATCATGCTTTAATGCATTATATTTATTAGTAGGGTAAACAGAGAGAACCTAATGTTAAGACACTCCGTTTTCCACTTTCTGTTGAATTTTTCGAAGTATTGTCTGTTGAGTGGAGTTTGGGGTAACCCCACAACAAGTTTTCTCTGGTTTCTCTGTAAAATGCAAAGAAATGTATAAATCTACATAATTATATGTATCTATACAATTAAAATGATGATAAGATTTTTATTTGTTTAAAGTTATTTATTTATATTGAACTTACTTAAATGTGGACTTGTATGACATCTATTATATGTTTCTTTAAAGTCCACTATTTCATTCATAAAAGTTGGCGACACAACGTATACTTACTTTAATTTTTTTAAAGTAATTTTGAACTATAAATTAAATCTAAATATATATTTTTTTAAATATTCAAATGCATAATTGGACCGTTTATTTTGAGAGTGGTGTAAGTCCATTTTCTTTTGTTTCGAGAAAATTAATGATTAGTATATCGATGATTATGCAATTTCATTTACCGACCGATTTTAAGTTGTTCAAAACATGGGATTTTTTTGAGAAATTAAACACGGACTAGTTATATATAAAAAATTAACATTAAATTAAGCATGAATTACGTGATAGCTCATTTTTCTCAAAAATGGACTTACACCACTTTCAAAATAAACGGTCCAATTATTACAACTAATTCATGCATAACTCTACATTGCATAAGACACATATCTATTGCATATGCAATACAAAATGCAAATTATGAGTCACATGCAAAATAATTAGAGTCAGTGCAGATATGAGAATTGTTTACTTTAGATTGCAACGCAGTTACAGGGTCTATCTATTAAGAAGCATATTTATCGAAGTGTCTCATTTTTCCTTATTTTCGTATTAAAAAGATATTTTATTATACAATTTAAATCTGATTATCTTATGTATCCATGTTTTTTAATAGACTTTCAGTAAGTGGGTATTGCTTATTTTTTTTCTTTGTAAGATTATTTAAATATAGGAAAAATAATTAATATAGCGCAAAATTTTCATATGTTATATATGTTTTTGCTTCACGCCGTATCTCGCGTTTAGTAAGTAGGCAGAGGGAAATTAGTGTTATTCCATTCTCTATTTTTCGAAATATTGCCTGTTTTTTTATCAGAACTCAAAGTCTCGTATTATGTTATTATTATACCTAGGAAATAAAAAAAATATTTCCTTCGCTTATAGTGAGGTTTGGTTACCTATAGAAAATCTTATATAGTTTAGTAAATATATTTTATGTAAGTATTACGACATATAGTGAGCCCATCGCAGCGCATGTAGGGTGTGACTGTAACGCGACATTAAGGTTCCATCCCCATTCGGGGGAATGAATTATTATTTATTAAGTTTTATTTCTTTGCTCTGATACCAAGGCGAAAACCCGGCGTTGAATTTCAATTTCGCCACTCAACAGACAATGCTTCAAAAAATTCAACAGAAAGTGGGAAACAGAGTGTCGTAACACCAAATTTCATCTGTTTACCCTACCCTAACAAAATGATTACAACATATAAAACTATGTTGCAACATGTCGATTTTTTAAACGTCACTAAAAAAAGGGTAGCGGGAACTTCAGCAGTATTACAAACATAATGACCACACAATCAACGGATTAGAGGCAAACACCTAATCAATTGAAATTCGCAGACCAAAATGCGAGGTATGCGTTTCATAATGCAATTATTTTGAACTGGTTCTGTTATATGAAATTTTGTATGGCCAGGTGTTGCGTGTTCGATGCTCTACCTCTACCTCTACCTCTATCTCTACACTAGCTATTATGATTATAGTCGTATATCTTATTAGAATTGCACATGAAATAACGTCGCGAAGCTATGTTTTGGTAATCTTGAAATCTAAAAAGGAATACAATTTTTTATTAATATGTTCTGATAAATGTTGCAAAATTTTAAGGTTGCCTTGCTCCATCTTTAAAGAACTGTAGATATTTTCATAATTCAGTTTAATGAACTATTTAATTAGGATGGTTGTTGCATGAGAAAATGATTATATTTAAAATATGTTCGATATTCTTTGCATATAATAATTTCGTTTTTTGAGTTTTGTTTATCTTAAGAAAAAATTCGTGTGATGTGATGATAAAATGTTTATTATATTTAGTTTGTTAAAAATTTATATGATCTAAGGCCAGTTTTGCCGCAGGGGCACAATCGTGCGAGAGAGACCGGCTGTGGGTTCGATTTCCACTCTAGGCAATAAAATATTTAATATTTAGCGCGTTGACTTCCGCCGTGATTCTCAAAACTCATTTAAAAAAATATATAAATATAATATAATAACTATTTTGTTAGTTTTTTTAAGTCTTGTAATATATTATTTCTAGCAAATATTAATATTTGCTAGAAATAATTAAATGAAATATAGACCAGTATTACGTTTTGTTTCGTTACTTCTCTTTTTATTGTTATTGCATTAAACATATATTTGTTAATTATTGTATTGTATAAAATAACATTTATTTCATAATTGAAATAAATAAAAATCGATATATTCTTTATATTAGTATTATCGATATCGTACATATTGAAGGTAACTTTTTTATATAATGTTCATACAATACCTTTATATTGGCTGTTAAGACTCCATATAATTAGTACAAAAAATAATATAATAGAAGTATTTTAGCAAAAAAGGTATTTTAACGAATCTTTTTATCGAATTGTTTTCGATGCGGTTATATTGCGAAATCAGTTCTAACCTTGTATTGAAAATCTTAAAATGAAGAAATTTAACGCAGTTACGCAGAAATTTTGATAGTTCATTAAGTACTACTTAATTGTTGGGAAAAATTATAAGGTGAATTATTATTGGTAGTAATTTAAATTAAGCCGTTTTATTCTTCATTTTTTAAGCTAAGCAATAAAAGTCGGAAAAAATATTTTGAAACATTATAAAACTTTTTTGTAGCTCTTACTAAGTGTCACAATTTTTAAAGAATTTGTTTTTATTACTTCTTTCTTCTTTCTATCTGTTTTATTTTAAGCTTATGAGAATATTATAAATTCAATAAGTTTCCGGAATGATCGAAAAATATAACATTTATTAAAAAAACCGTACATCAACGAATTAGTAAAACTTTTCTAAGTACAAAAGTAGCTTAAAGTTTAAAATGATTAGGTCTCAATTATAAAGTAAAGTTTAACATTAAAGTTTAATTAATAACTGTCAATTTCTAACATACTCGTAGTGTGCGTATCCCAAGGCTACTTTTTGCATTCTCATAAAAAAGTATAAAGGCATAAGTAATGAAATTGTTTCGCACCAAATAAGTAACAGCGTCCGGATAAAACCAGGTCACATTGTTAGGTTTTTTAATCTGTTCAATGCTGGTTTTTTAATATATAGATAACAAAAAAAATATATGTTTTCTTTATAATTTTTTTAAATATTTTTTTAAAAACAAAAACATCATTTATGTACACTTACATATGCAATAGTTATAGATAAAATTTTAAGATGATAGAATGATAAATATAGCTCTAGGATCTTTAAATATTTCGTAAAAATACGTAAAAATAAAAAAAAGCTATAAATTTATCTACAGACAGATATAATAATTTTATTTATCTGTACCAGTACCTATACTAATTGGTTAAAATTTATTTCGCGTGATCGAAGGACGACGATGTGAAATTGATTTATTCACATAATTGCTTTGCTTTATAATATAAATGTTTAAGTTAAATCACCGATGAATCATTGCGCGTGTATTTTTGTATTACGAAATAGATAATTGTATCTTTTGTTGGAAATCTGGGTGTTATTTATTGTGCTTATTATATTTTCAACTAGTATAACCCTAGTTTGTACAGTTCGTGTATTCTTTAAAATAATTATATATTTATGCACACATGTTATTATTATATAACAATCTTAATATTAAATATCTGACGAGGAATTGAATTAATGAAAAAATATTTCTGTGTTGCATAGTTTCTTTAGTTAGGAACGACAGTATCTTAAACGAAACACAGTGTCTTAACACTACCTTTCCAGGTTCCCACCTTGTAATGTGTGGGATACTTAAATATTACTTAATATTACATAACGTTAATAATTTTCGCGATAAAACCTAGTAACATATCTCTTAATCAGATGCAATGATAACAGGTTGAGAGCTGTGTGCTCTTATATCAAAATAATCTACGTTACAATCGAAGTGGGTCATATATTTAATTCTATTGTATAACACTCTATATATGTTTACAAGTGAGGCAGCTGTAACTGTACTGTAAGTACTAATTGTTAGAGAAAATATTTTTTTCCTCGAATAGGACTCATGATCAACACTTGTGGCAATGTATTATTTCTATTTTTTATTCTGGTAGGAGAGCGATGTTGAGTTCCTCCACCCACCATGCAATAGTCTCAAATTTTGTCGGTAAGCAGAGAATAGTGTTTTGCCACTATTTACACCATATTTATAACTTACTATACATTTATTCATTTATTTATACCATACACCATTACATTTATACCAAATACCATATTTTTATTTCTTCGTTCTGCTGTCGAGGCAAACCGCGGCGTTGAGTTTCTATGTCCAGAATCCAGCGGAAAATGGGGAATGGAGTGTCTTCAAACCAGGTTCCCTCTGTCTACAGTACAGTGTGCGGGATACAGCGTGAAGCTGATTTATTTTATTAATATTTATTACGTTTTCTAACAATGATGCAACAAACAAAATGATTTTGGCCTAGAATAGACTAGTTTCGGAGGATATACGTAAGGTCGACGCATTACCGCCGTTTCCAGGATGAGCTGCAACATCCGAACGTATTCACTCAAATCTTTATTTATCATTCGATCTATTATCTCTATACCTATATACCTATATAATGTAAAGACATTATATAGCCCATTGTGGCCCAATAAAATAGTATTTGGCTGTAAGGGTGGTGTAGGTTTGATTCTGTGAGGTAATGATACTTAAATTGTTATGATAGCTAAATATATTTCAATTCTTCGCTATGTAGGGAATTGTAGTGTGGCGTTGAGTTATGGACTCTCTCAGCACTAGATACTACTTCTCTATCGTAAGAGAACGCGCGGCGTTGAACTCCGCGGCTCATCACTTGTCCTTGAAATTAAGTGGAAAGTGCGAAGGACGGTGTGTCTGTTGTCTACTCTAAGAAGATTAAAAAATGTATTACCAAATAAAATGTAAATTAGAATAACGGGTTTAAATTTAAAGATATTATTTTAATTTTATGACAAAATTTAGTTTAATATTATGTAAGTGATACATATTTCCCTAATTAATTCAGCGTAGATCGAGATCGAGATTGCCTTTAGAATTTTTGGTTATTGAGTCATATGTGGTAGTAAGAAAAAAATCTTTCACTCTGTCTTTTATAATTTAGTTAAAAAAATATAAAGACTTGGTTTCATGTACTAACCACACAATATCATAGGAATTGCCAAGCCAACTTACCGAGTAATTGCTATGTTCAGAAAGTGGAGAACGATGTAACGTATCTCTACTACAATTTTACGATGAAATTTTATTTTAGCATTTTTTTACACACTGTATACTCGCATATATTGTGGGATAGGCAAAAGCAACCTAGTGTTATAAAACTTCGTTTGGAAGAAGAAATGAATAAAAATTACCTCGAGTTGCTATCGAACCCAGAACTCTCGCGTTTATAAGCAAATACTTTGCAGCTACGCCAAGACGGCATTTCAAATAGGTATATTTACAAAATAATAATCGATATAATTCTTATTATAGCTCGATACTGAGTACGCTGAACACGTAAACCTATATTTTAATTTTCTAAATATAAAAACAATCAAATTAACTACGATCTCATAATAACATGCTACAAGAATATCTCTTATAATAAATATATTTTACATAATTTAGAGGCTGTTTACATCAAGAAACAAATGAGGCGATAGTATTTTAATATGTTTTTTTTAATATTTATTGGAGATCCGGTTTTTATAGCTCAGTGGGTGACTGACCGAAGTGACAAGTGTATGTAGTTGTAATTACGCGAACTCAGTTATTTAGTTAAACGGCCGGTCGAGTCATTACGTCAAATGTATGTTTTAACTTATTATAGTTATTTAGCTTATTATTTTCCAAGGTCGAATTTTTTGATAATAATTGCTTTATTGTGGAATTGGGTGATGAGTTGTGTTGATACATATAACTTATAATTTTATTTTAAAATACTATTTAGAAGAATCAATAAAGCCTTTTATTTTTTTAATATATTTATATAAATATATAAATGAATAAAAAGATACACAGAATGGTAGGTACTAGCTAGAATGTCACGGTGAGAATGAAAAAGAACGTGCTCAGCTGGTTTGGGCGCGTCGGATGCATGAGTGATGAAAGAATAGCAAAAAATATTTATGATGGAAAAGCGAGTGTTAAGAGAGATAGGGGGAGACCTCAGTTAACCTTCGAAAACACAGTATCAAAGATACTGGAGGAAGGTCACGTAAATAACAATCAGGACCCCCCGGAGAGCATGTATGAAGAGGTTGATGACAGTGACCGAGGCGAAAGAGGTTTG
The DNA here is from genome assembly GCA_036379175.1 of Heliconius cydno galanthus. Lineage (NCBI taxonomy): Eukaryota > Metazoa > Arthropoda > Insecta > Lepidoptera > Nymphalidae > Heliconius > Heliconius cydno. The sequence goes on along the minus strand of JAKRZM010001341.1, from coordinate 651,181 downwards.
TAGAGACCGTAGCGTTTGGAGCTACGTTCCCTCTGACTACCCCGCTAGGGATAAAGCGTGAAGTTAGGTTAAGTTAAGATATTAAAATCCGCAAATTCTTAATCAACATATACGATCCAACAATGACTAAACTAAAAGCCTTATATGATCGACCCGCAACCCGAGAGCCAGTTTATCGTATCGATCGCCCGTATGGGTTTTATTACTTAACTGTTTTCACGCTTTACAACACAATAAGTTGTGGTGGTGTAAGACTTTAGTTGAATATTTAGCTTTATTATTTAGCTTTAGCTACATGCTGTATCTCAGATGGCTGGACAGGCAGAGAGAACTTGGAAACCTAATCTTAAGATATTTCATTCCCATTAAATATTTCCGTTCCCAACTTTCCGCCGAAATCTGGAGACAAAACAATAAAATATTTTATCCAAATTCAAATTCAACTTTGCCTTTGTTACTGCTCTCTCTGGAGTGAGCAAATGAAAATAATTCACTGCTTGAGTGAGATTTGAACTCACGACCATTGTGTATAATCATTGAAATAACTTCTCGTAAACAAACAGTGACTGAACTCAAAACGTTTCGAAGGCCACGAGACGGTAACGAATCAGTCATTATAAATGAATATTAAGAGGAAAGTTACATTTGAATGAATTTTTATACGGTACTTAATATAAACGTGTTACAAGCTAATTTGAATGATAATATTTATTTTTTTATACAAATAGTTCTATAATCTCAAACCAGTTTAATATATTATCAAAGATTGTTAAATTTTAAATGATAGTTGGGTATCACGTGATAGTAAATGAAATGGTTGACTTGTTAAATATTAATGGAATTAGTATTTATAAATGTTTGTTTAAGAGGAGAGAATCTTTTGATACAACTCTCCATTCTCTACTATATATACTGATATCTTGAACCCGTGGTAACTAACTAATTTACTTAGAAAATAGTTACAATTTATGACATATTCACTTTAAGTCAAGGAAAATATATGGAATGTTAATAGCAGCTAGAAGTTCATTAGGCAAGCCCTTGCATAAATATGTTCACCTTGCTTAAGTCTTTAATATAGTATATGCATACATGAGTACTATATTATTTGTGCAATTTTAGTTTATGAAACGAAATTCTTTCTTTTTCTTTTATCTATTTGAAAAAAAGCCCGTAGCTGTAGCCCACAACTTCGTTTGTATGAAATGTAAGATCGTGGTTTTACAGTTCCCCTGGGAACTCCTCATAGAACCTAGTTGTCAATTTTTAAAATGCTATATTACGTTTTCAATTAGTCAATCAGTAGCGGAAGCTTTATATATTTTTTAAATTAATTTTTATCTTAAAAAATATATAGTGCATGATGTAACTCATATAAACTCGTGCAAATAAAAATACTCTATAATATGACTCCATTTTGTAAACAAATATGACATTTAAAGAGTTCAATGGCCGTATTAAAATGAATGAATCTTTCTTATTTCTATTAAAAGAATAAAAAGATTATTTATTCGTGTGCATAACGAAGTTGCCAAAATATAAAACCATATCGTACGATTTTATGAATAAATTATAATATATTTGCAACGAGTTGCTTATGAAATTATAACAATATAGATAATTCAGGTTTCTGTATGTACGTTTGCACATTAAAGTGCTCTGTCTGTTATAGCTCTTTTACTTTTTTAAAAAAACCTAAAAAAATTAAAAGAGCCTATTTTACACTTTTTGTCGTATAGCTTCTCCTTTCGGTTTTACGTGTTGAATGGCGGAATTCAACTCCGTGTTAGGTTAAATAACAATAATTTTATTGTGTTTTTTTTTACTTCTTCACTTAGTTCTTTGTTTCCATAATATTGTTGAGCGAGCAACGTTTGGTGTTGATGCTAATTATGTATTATAATTCATAGTTACAACTGGTTTTGCATAAGGCAACCTTAACCGCGTTTGAATATAACTTACTATCAATAGTTGCCATTTCAATATTTTTTTATCCTATAGGAATAAAAATATAGAAGAATACGAACAGAAAAAAGTAACAAAGTCTATCTTTTAATGATTATATATAAATTTGGTTAAATGTTACATATCAAAAACCATCGTGACGTATTAACAGATTCGATTCCCACTCGGGGCAATGATATTTCAAGTATTTTCATTTTCCCATTACTTAACACGCAAAATCCCGAAAATTATGAAGAGTATGAGAAACGGTGTCACTACAATGGGGGAAATATTCCTTGATTTGCGTAATTTTTGCATTGGTCTTTTCCATAGTACGAAGTGGACAAAAGAGAACCTAGTGTTAAGACACTCCGTACTTCATGTAGACCTATAATATGGACAACGTATAATTTTTATAATGCAATATTTAACTTGTTAACTGAGTGATGCTCGGGGCGGTGCGACATTCCTTCGCGGGCAGATGTTGGTAGAACTGCAAAGTTTTACAATTTACAGCTGCTCTTAAAACGGCTTTTATTAAATTATATTACAGTAACTGTGGTATTCTTACATTTGGTGACTTCATTCTCCACTTTTAATCTTATTTGAGACATTCTGTCAAGAGTGGGAGATACCCTGTATCTTGCATATAGTTTGATAGGCAGAGGGAACGTAATGTCAAGATATTCCATTCCCTACGCACCGTTTTTATTTAATTCGTTCTCTCGAGTGGGAATCGAACCCACACGCGATTAGAGTCACACGCTGTGCCACTGCCCTGCAAAGGTAGTATTTTCATAAAATATACCATTAGTAAAAGGCAAATAAACGAAACAATTTCGAACTAATATAGACATTATGTTAATAAGAAAGTTCAAACACAGATAACAGCAAAGTATTAAATAAAAGTTGTAGTTCGCGTGTTCGCGTGACGAACATCAGATAGCCTGAGCTTGTTTTAATTGAATTTACTCTTTGTAGTTTTACTTAGTTCTTTTGGTATACTAACTTTTAAGCTTACCTAAGTAACTTTGAGTAATATATGTTGTAACTTGAAATTATTCTGTAGTTTTTATTTGTAGTAGTAACTAGTTGATAATTATGTATGGTTTTTGCACGTTTATACAATTTGTACTGCTTTTTACACTTTTTTACTCTTAGCTTTTGCTTTTAATTTTTGTGAAGTAATCTAAAAAAAGGCATTATGTTTTGGGAGGACTTATGACTATATACTTATATAAACATACAAACTACATACTACACTATATTAAAAATAACTATTTTGATGGACTATACTAATATTAGTAGGATCATCATAGTTTTCAAATTTTCATTTAAGTCTCATATCTCTTGCAAGTAAGAAATACGTAAAGTTTAAGGGTTATTCCGCCTTCCACTTAGTTTTTTTATGTGTTTTTTTTTTTAACTTCACTTCATCTTTATTTCTAGTTTATCGCCACGCTACAGTACAAATCAAATTACAATTTATATATCCTCCATATCTAACAGTTAAGAGTCGTTCAAAGTATTAGTAAGTATGCGACGCTCAGGTTACTTTCTATGACCAATTTAGAAAAATGTTAATGAAGTAGAAAGGTTAATGGTATATGGTTGCTTATTAGTAACATGTTACTTTTTTTCTTTTATATATTTTAACGATTTAGAGTAGAGAACCAAGTCACTCCGCTTTAAGACATTTAAGACAACACGTATATCACTTCTAAATAAAAAACTTTCCTTCTTCGCTTTTCGAGTGGCAGAGTTCAAATCCGCAATTTATCTTATTACCAGAGCGAGAAAATGGAAATAATTCATTTCCCTAAGTAGGAATCAAACTCAAAACCGTAACGCTTGCAGTCAAATGCTGCCTATTCCACTTCATTTAAAGTACTATAAATACTTAATTTATTAAAAAATAAATATATTTTTTAAATTATATTCTAAATATATCGATGAGTCAAATTTAGATCTAATGGATAACGGACACGTGAATAAAAGACGTAAAATGATTAGATAATTATCCAGCTGAATGCATTTCCTGTGTCATGTTTTGTCCTTTTTTTTAAAAATAATAAAATCTTGAAAAAAAACCTTGGAAAATGTTTGTTGATGTTTTACACTTTTACTCTGAAAAAGAAGTCAGTTCCTTTTTTTTCATTAAAACCACCACTACTCAACACACAACTCCACGCCACGCAATACGTCACTTCAGTCCCCATATATGAGACTGGAAGTGTCTTAATTGAAACAGAGTGTCTTAACACTAGGATAACAGGTTCCTTTTGTCTAACCTGACATATGCGGGATACAGCGTGGAGCTAAAAAAAAACATAAAACCAAGCAAAACATTAAAAAGTACAATATCACGTGACAAAATCTTTATGTACCACTAGTGGCCCGCTCGCGGTTTCACCCGCGTGAACTATGTTATTATTAATTTCTTTCTCCATGACTGACGTAGTCACGTCTATGCAAAATTTGAGACTCCTAGCATTTGTAGTAACGAAGTTTCATACAAACTTTCGACCCCAAAAACAACCCCTTAGAAGTCGAATATTACAAATTCCCGTCTTAGCGAGCACCTACGTCCTATAAGTAAGTCCTATGCAAAATTTGAGATTCCTAGCTCATGTAGCTTCTGAGATTTCGTGATGAGTGAGTGACCTTTCGATTTTATATATATAGATAACGATAATAATTTACACAAGCAGGAATAGGAATAGGCGACCTCTGCAATAGAAATAGCTCTATATTACGCCACTTTGACCACTTCTCATATATTATGGAATATTAAAGAATTTCTTAAAAAAAAAATGTTACAATCTTTGAGCAATGCTTACACAAACTTCCCACGGCTGTCGCTGACCTGTTCAGGATGTGCAATTAAATAACTGTAGAGAACTGTAACGGTTCAATTTGACTTACATCGTTACTTCTTAATAACCAGATTAAAGGAACTTGTTAGGTTTAATGGCGGCTATCAAGGAAACCCCTTTAATGGGGGTTCATTATCAGGGGAACTGTTTTATGTATGTTTTTTTCACTTCATGCTTTATCCCATATTTGCGTGAGAAAACGGGAGCAAAGAGAATCTTGTCTCCAGAAACTCCGGGCTTCGCTTTCTGCCTGGTGGCAGAACTTAACGCCGCATTTTGCAAATTAAAAAAAATAAATCACTCAAAATCAAGACTATAAATTAAAACTATAATTCAATTTAACCGCCCAAGTATAGAGAAAGTAATATATTATTATTGTAGAGACGTCGCGTCGTAGTAGGACAGCGAGAATTTTGCTTCGAAGGAGTCTAAACTTAAGCCTTACTTCTTCTTCTCAGTAGAAAACAATAACATAAAATTACTTGCAAAATCTTTAATATTTTTTTCATCTTAATATAAATTTAAAATAAGCAGAGAAAAAAATATAAAAAGCAAGTACAAATCAGTTTCAGCAGAATTTTGTAGAGTCAAAGCAAGTCTATAATTATTTTTGGGCTATATTTGGTAAAATATAGAATCATCATCGTTGAGTTCCGTCACTATACAAACAATACCTCAAAAATTCAGCGGAAAAAGGGGGAACCACCTGTAAGTGTCTTAATGGTTCCCTCTGTCTACCCTGCTATATGCGGTATACAACGTGAAGCGGTAATTTTTCTCTGCAAATCACGAATATTAAATTGCTAAACATCCATGAAACAAAAAGGACAGCTGTTACGAACCTACGTTTCGCTTGTAAAGTTCACTCCAGAGCACAGTTTGTACGCATTGTGCTCAATAACTCACTGAGCTTTTGAATTTATGGCACGTGCGAAACATCTGCTTTAGTTTTTTTTTTCGTATAGTATTTTTTTAGATCTCTCTGCCTTTTTACTCTTGGATGTTATGGTTCTGAATCCCATTTCTATAGAAAGTCTACAATATGTTTAGTTTATATATACTGCGCATATGTACGAGAATTAAAATAAATAATTAATTACTATGCGTTACTGAATGAAGCAAATCTTATCTTTTATTTTATCTGAACTTTTATTAAACAAAAAAATATTATCATTGAAATCAATACATAAAATGGCAACATTTAACTACTTATTTAGTTAAAGTTGTATTTGTGTAAGAGTATATTATTGTGTAAACCACGTGGTCGATGATTGACAGTAGAGTAAATATATAAAGTAAATAGATAAATTGTAATAAATAATAATTGACACCGATACGAAATATTTGAACTATAAAAATCAGCTGTAGGTTTGAGAAATACAATTCTAAGTTGTATTACAAAGATATAAAGACCATTTTACTCTAATATATCAATGACAATTCGGCATCTGCTACATTACTTCAATGGCCAGGTGTTAAAACACAGTTGACGCTTTAAATCTATTGAGTAATTCTATCAATGCCTTATTTGCTTTTTGATCTTTAACTATGTAATATTTTTTTTATAACCCTCTTTAACTTTAATAATATAGATCCTTCTCTTAGCTTCACGGTTTATCCCACATATGGCGGTGGAGGAAATCAAAGCCGCGCATATTTTCAAAATTAAACATTTATGCCATCGATTTTTTTTAACTGAATTCTTATTCAGGAGATATTTTCAGATTAAGTAAGACATTATAATAATAATAAATTTTAATATTTGTTTGAGGTTACTTAGCTGTAAAAAAAAAAGCTATAAGTGAATAAAGCGAACAACGATTTTATGACGTAGAGCCGATAAAGCCGTTATTGAGAGTTAAATGACTTTAAAATACCACGTTAAAGAAATCTTCTTATAAATTTTATTTTCTTTATATATAGTGCTTTCGGAATTTGAATTGTTGGATTCTGTGGTTTTTTTTATATTATACAGTCATATTCTATAGATACTCGTATAACCTACATTTTAACATGTCTAACCACTTTGTCTAAATTAAAACCATCTGAGTGAGCTGTCAAGGGCGACAAGTAACACTTTTGATTTTAATTACTTACCTAAATCATTCTAACAATTATTAACAGGTTTCCGGAATCGTTTGAAAATGTAAATTCTGCAGTAAAATTGCAATATTAATTGAACTTTACACAATGTATCTACATATAAGACACTGGAACTCTTGTAGCGTTGATAAAGTTATTTTAAAAAAAATGTTTCTTAATTTTTTTATAACACACTATTGATTTTTTTTTATTAAACAACTTAAGTCAAAAGTTATATATAAAAATTAAAGATTTCTTTCCATGCTAATGTGAACTATATAACTGCTAAATATTTACAGCTACTTAACCAAACGAAAATTAATCATAATAGATATGAACTGAATAGTAAACTCAACGTTAATTATAAATTAGCATTTACACATTAATAATTAAAAATGGATGCACTCTACAAGTAATTATGTAATTTGAACTATTTTTATGCCAGCAACGCCGTGTTTTTATTGAGAAGACTGGCACTGGTTCAACAGTACTTGTTTGTTACATGGATGCATAATGTGTATTGAATAACAATATTATGTTATGAAATAGGTTTTATCATATATGTATAATGTTCATGTATACTAGCTAATTAGGTTTATTAGGTAGTTTTTTAACAAATACAATAAACTATAGCCGACTTCGAAAATAGGAGGTTATTAGTTTAAACTGGATGTCCGAGATATTTGAATATTAAGATGAATTGATAATCTATATATCTATTAGTCTTCCAAGGATGAGTGCAAAATTTTGTAAACGTATGTACATATCTATGTTTGTCCATAAGCTTTCATATCGAGATTATCTTTTGTCAATTAAATCACACATATTCCAAATTATGAAAAATTAAAAGTTTTATTAAAAATGGTTTATTTAGTTTTTGAGATATGAGTGTCAAAATGTTTTTGGAGGATAAATCAATACTTCAGCTTTTTTTATTAAAGTAAAAAATTTGAACGTGCGTACAAGGTCATTTTATGGTGTAACGTGATCGTGTCCAACGTTTCAGTTAAAGAACATCACGAATCAAGTGCCTATTGGTAATAGGTATTTATATTTATTTAAACAGCTTCATTTTCCTGCATACCTAATGTTAAGATTCTCCCTTACCCAAATTGCAAATGGGGACACTACGTGTTGAGTGGCAGAACCCAACGCCGCATTATGTCTACCAAAGCGAGGAAATGAAAATTATTTTCAAACAATAATTTTCAATTATTGCCGATTACAGCCACACTCTGTACAACTGCCACGAAAGCTTCGATATATTTATTCAAGATGACAATAAATTGGGCCAACTTGACGTAATAAGTCAGTCTCTGAGTATAAACGTGATGGCCGTGGGCTCAATCTACATTTGGAGAAATTAATTGTTTTGAATTTCCTGCTCTAGTAACAAAAAGTGCGGCGTTAAGTTCTGTCATTCAAGACTCATGTCTCAAATTTGGGTGGAAGGCGGAAAGTGGAGCGTATAAACATAATTTTCTGTCAATCCTGCAATACGTAGGATATACTACAACTTCAACAAACAACTAAATCCATAAAAAAATATTTACAATTTTATAGATCAATAAAATTTTTGCATTACTTTTTGCATAATGCCATTAGCAAATCAAATTATGTTTTATCGGCGTCAAGCGTTTACGAAATATAAACAAATTGCAAGCTATAACTAGATATACACAATATTACATTACTATTAACTTGGATCATGATGAAGCCAGTCGTAGTGAAGCGGCAAAAGCGTGCGATTTTAAAGGCTATAGGTTGTGGATTCGATTCCCACTTCAGGAATGACATTTTTTAATATTTTCGTTTCGGTAACGAGGCCAAGTAAAGTGATAAACAGAGTGTCTTATAACTAGGTTCCCTGTTATATGTAGGATACACCGTGAAGCTATAAAAAAACCTTTTCCTCAACGTATGTGGATAAAATTTATTTATTTAAAAAAAAACTTAGTCAAAAAAATACCTGGGCAAACACAAGAAAAAAATAACACTATCAAAATTAAAACAGTAACACAGACCTCTAACACCTCTTTACTCAACTAAAAGGCCGTAGTGTCAAATCAAATAGACTTTTTGTGAATGAAGCCATGTAAGAAGTTACTCAGCGTAACGTCACGTACGTTGAAAGAAAAATTTACGAGCTATTTGCGCTTATAATTCCAATTTCATATGTAAAATTAGACTCTATCACAATATGATAAAGATCAAAATATATTGTGCATCATTTTAAAGGAGATGAAAAATTAAATTTGTCTTGTTTCTTAAAACAAATATAGCCTATTCGACGTACTTAGCCTTATTTTTAACTTACCAAGGTCTAATTTTGAACAGCATTTCGCAGTCAAAGTTTCACAGTTCAACGAACCGAATGAATGGTTAAGCAAATAAATTGGTGCTAGCAATGGGATGCTGGAGTGAAAAAAAACGGTACCTTGGCACGGATAGGTTAGATAATGCATCTAAGACCATCCATAGGGTACCTAAAACGGCGTGGCGACTAAGATCTAGGGTCTAGCGTTTCCGGGACGAAGCCTTATTTGCAAGTTGAATTAATGATTTGCCTTTTGGAAAGGTTTTCAGGCAAATTAATTTTGTTGTTAGAATTTTTTATTATACAACAAATTCAAATCCAAAATATTTTATTATCAAATAGATTTTTGTAAGCACTTTTGAATTTTATAATAAACATGAACCATCTCACGAGCTTGGAAGGCAGTTCTGGTGAACGAAAAACAATTTCTTCTTTATTAAATTATTAATAACATTAACATTTTACTTAAATAATATAAATTACAACAAAAAACACCCGTAACTATATCTATAAGTAAGTTTCATATAATATAAATATATGTCAACATTTCAAATAGTGAACTATATCACAGTATCACAGTGCGTAAGTTAATGAATGCAATCAAGGTGAAAGATTCAAACTGGCTCCCACTTCCGTAGTATTTTACAGGAAGTGGATAATCGAGTCATAACAGTATCTGTGTTAAACAGCTACTCGTACCGTAATACGGATTTCGGATGATAATGCGAAATAAAGTGATGGATCTCTTTTTGAGTATTGTAGATAGGTGTATAGACTGTATAGGTATGGAAGATGTGCTGAGAAACGAGGCTATGGTATTTTTAATTGTTTGAAATGAAGCGATTAAAATCTCTTCCCCACTTCATTGTTAAAATACGTTTGGAAGAAATATCATTTAAAAGTAACAAGCAAAAATGTTGTATGATGAATTTCAATTTTTACTTCTTGCAAGTAAGTTATATGATGCCGTTGTGGCGCAGCGGTACGAACCGAGCTGGCAGTAAATAAAAGCTTCTTCTTTTTTATTTAAGAAGACAAAAGAAGTAGTTGGTTTTACCACTCACTATGCAATTTCTTTTTTTTCCGTCTTTTCTAAACAATGAGTTCTCATAGTCTATCATGCATATGCAGAATACATTGTCAAGCAAAAAAAATTATGGTGCCAACAAAAAGGGTAATGGACTTCATCAACTTCAGAAACGGAGTGTCTTATCATTAGGTTCCCTTTGCCTCACTTTATATTTTTTTATACATATTTTCTGAGCAAATTAGTTAATGAATCAAAAAAAAAATTCCATACATCTATAGGCAAAATGAGGATTATATACCACTCGAAAAAAACACTAATAGATTATAATACGTCGTAACTCATAAACGTTTCTAGTGGTTTTGTTCAGAGCGCGCCCCAGATACAGTTTCGTTAGTGTATCAAGGCTAAGCCGGCACAGAGATTTGTACGATCATTAGTTCTCGTATATAGTTGGACGCAGTTATGCAAACTTTCTAAGCCATATCTACCTTATTGTGTTCTAGAAGAGTCTGTTGTTTTTTTTAATTATTTTAGTTTCACGCGCTATCCCGCATAGCAGAATAGGCAGAGAGAATCTAGTGTTAAGACACTTATTCTCTGCTTAAAGCTGTTAAGACACTTATTCTCTGCTTTCTGCCCGAACTCAAGTCAACGTCGCGCTTTGCCTTTTTACCAGAGCGAGGAAGTGAAAATATTAAATATTTCATTCCTACTAGCAGGAAACGAACTCACAACTATCTCATTTAAAATTAGATGCCATGCCGCTGCGCCGCGACGGCCTTCTCTTCTTTTATTTTATTATTAGATAGCTTTATCGTTTATCTATATATATAAAATCGAAAGGTCACTCACTCATCACGAAATCTCAGAAACTACAAGTGCTAGGAATCTAAAATTTTGCATAGGAGTTACTTATAGGACGTAGATGCTCGCTAAGACGGGAATTTGCACTATTCGACTTCTAAGGGGTTGTTTTTGAGGTCGAAAGTTTGTATGAAACTTCGTTACTACAAATGCTAGGAGTCTCAAATTTTGCATAGACGTCACTAGGACATAGTCATGGAGACAGAAATTAATAACAATTAATAACAATCACGCGGGTGAAACCGCGAGCGGGCCGCTAGTATAATATAACATTGTTTTTACTATGAAATTTGAAAAAGAAACATATTTTCATAAATGATAACATTTTGCATAAATACATTCTGTTCTGAGTTAATCGCAAGTAAACGCTAAGTCACGCTTTGTGTTACATCTAGCAGTATTGATTTACCTAACCTACTAAATTACTAGGGGATATATTACCTACATATTATACCAACAATGACTATTGAAAAGGGAAATAGCGGTTTTGTTAACATTATAGTTAATAATATGGAGAATAAAGAATATTTAAGCCAAAAGTAGTATATCTTAAGTATTTTAGTGTCAAAATATTATTTTATTAATTAGGCTGTTACAAACAATTTACATCATAATATCAGTAGTGTCTGTTCTATAGGAAAGCAGTGGAAGTTCTCGGAGGACAAGTTCTTCTGAGAAGAATGGACTGAATTAATATAGTGAGATTCGATTTTATGTAAGAATTTGATAGTTGATATTTGATATTACTATATTTGGATACCTGGGATATATTTGGATACCTGGAATTTACCTAAAATTTTAACCCACGGATGCTACAAAAACGGCGGCTTCGCCCGCATGGTCAATTTCAAATTACTAAGAGTTATGTATGACACATGTCACATTCCAAGTGCCCAAAGTACCTCTGACCGCAGGCACAGTGGCTTACATTGATTGGTGGCGATTAACGTGATGTAATATAGTCCATAGCCAACCGATAAATAGACTATCTAAGAAACAAATATTTTTCAATTGATATCAGTGGTTCCCGAGACCAGCGCGTTCAACAAAACAAACTCTTAGAATATTAATGTGGATTAGTATAGATACTGTCTTATTTGTTACGTAGAATCAAATAATAAAACACTCCGTTCCCCACTTTCTGCCGAAATCTGGAGGCTTTGCGAGTTGAGTAGCAGAAGAGTTTGCCTCGACACCAGAGCGAAGAAATGGAAATATAAACGTAAATAAATATTTCACTTCCTCGAGTGGGAATCGAACCCACAACCGTCACGTTACAGTCACACCCTTGTTCCACTGCGCCACGACGGCCAACGAAAGATAAGTATATGGTATATATCTCAAAATCATTTTTGGATCTTCTCTACCAACCATTGTAAATTGTTTCTGCGATATGATTAGATGGAACCAGTTTAAGTTTTTGCCTGTCTGTAACGGGATGGCCAATTGAGGGGATTTCCATAGGGAAAGATTGTTAGCTTCGATACGTTGATAGTATAATATTTTTGTTAGAACCTTTAGAACTAACTTTGAATATACCTGCTAATCTATTTTATTACAAATGCTTGTATATTTAATGTCGATAGTAAATTAAGTAGTTAAAATATTTAATAACAATTATAAAAAAATTATATATCTAATAATTTAAAAATAACGCGATTCTATTACAAAAATTAATAAACTATATGTAAAATTACGACTGCTAAGTCTACAGTAAGAAACACATTTATTGAGACTTGCTATCCATATTCAAACACAATGAACTATATCAGCTTCACATTGTATCCTGCATATTATCACTGTCGGCAGAGACATCCTAGTGTCAAAACACTCCGCTAAAACGTAAACTGTAGGAACTTAACACCACACTTAATAAACTAAATTTCGACCACAAAAAGCATGTTATTATACAAAAATTTAAACTTATATTCCATAAGACATTTAATCGTTGATTTTTTTAAATCGCTAACCGCAGGTGCAAAGCCCTTACATGGAAGGTTAAGTTCTAAAGAGAAAAATAAATACACATACAAGGTAATGTGAGAGAAGAATAAACACTTTCATCCGTCGTCACCTCTCGTTGCGTAATATGGAAACCGGCATATTGTTCTATGATTTATGTCGACAAATAGATGTATTGCTGCTGTTTTAGTGATATATTTGTTTTCTTAGCTTCACGCTTACAGAGGGATAGCCAGAGTGAAGCTAGTGTGTTTTTCACGCACTCCCAAATTATCGAAATATTGCGTGTTAAGAGATGGAACTTAACGCTGCATTGTGTCTTGTTATCAGAGTGAAGAAATGAAAAGTATATTCTATATACTTATATAGCTTTTGTAGTCCAATTTAAATTTTTTCCGAACTAATGTTTCCTGAGAGAAGCAGAGTAGTATCCTATCCATACCTATATTATAAATTCGAAAGTAACTCTGTCTGTCTGTCTGTCTGTCTGTCTGTCTGTCTGTC